>JAOUQT010016193.1:0-5000 GCA_025769995.1 Xyliphius kryptos | reverse complement strand
ACAGTAATTATGTAATAAAGATAGTATGATTGCCACACAGTGCAGCATGTGGCTCTGGCATAAATTACTAGAGCAGCAGAACTAAAAGGGGCAGATACTGCAGACTTCACCAAATCAAGAGTGCTCCTTGGAATAGCATCATTTCAGCAGAGACTATCCCAGATCACCAACCCAACACAGACAAACCTGAGATCTACACTTTTATCTACAGGAAATTAATGAAATGGAAACAGATGTGTTTTTAATGTACTTTTAAGAATTTATAGTAATGCTGAATCACAAACAATAATTGGAAGGCTGTTCCGAAGTTGAGGAACATAGCATAGCATTTCCGTGTGTTCTGATTATTTTAATAGTTAAACAGTATAAGTTGTTGTACAACTTGTAGCCGCGCCATCCACTCGTTGATGACGGCACTGCCCGCCACGAAAAGAAGCATTAATAGCATGACAAATAATTACATTTCTGTTGCCATAGCACAGTTACAAAATATAACAGACAGGTACATACATATATATATATATATATACACTTACAGAACAGTCTAACTATATAAATAATAACAATAAATAATATTTTTAAAGTCCTGAGTTTTAAAACTTCATATGAACGCCTCAGAAAAGCGTGTCATGTTGAACTCCATTTCCCATCATGCCGCGGCGCTTTCACCTGATTGGTTAGAACGCCACACGGTGGACGGGCTCTGGCTTCCCGGCAATTTCGTACACGTGCAGTTCGGTGCACGCTCTGGTTTCCATTAAATCTGTTTTTCCTGTTCGAATAATTTGATTTGTTGGTTAATTTGGTATGAAAGTGTTGAGGTAACAGTGAAGTTATTAAATCTGTGATCTCTGCTCTCCGGGTGAGTGATGCGTCTGCAGTTTTGCTTTCAGCTCGGTTCTTAATCGTTAAACTAACTTTATTTCACTTTTATAATTTCTAATATTTATAGAATCTGTGTGCACTTTGGGGCAGTTCGCTTTAAAAGCACGACTTAATCGGTTATGTGTTTAAGATGTCATATTTTCTGATCAATAGCACACATAAGAACCTGCTTCGACAAAATAATTGTTAATTCTCTTACAGTGAACCTTTAAAAGATTTAGATACCGAAAAAGTCCTTCGGTTACGCCCACCTTCTCTTAACCAATGAACTCCTGATAGAAGACAACGTGTCAGGAATGTAACATTTCCTTTTTTTTATTTAAAAATTTGGATTTATGATTCTGTTCCTGTTCTGTGTCATGGTTCTGGTTCCACAGAGACTGGGACAGCTTTATGAACCATGTCAGAGGAACCAGGACCCAGTGGACACTCCCAGTCCCAGACTCAGTCCCAGCCCAGTTCCAGCTCGTCCTCTGCTCCGACATCCTCCAGCCAGTCGTCCGGTTCTGGAACACTAAGCTCAGTGGACACAGTTCCTATTGCAGAACTGGCCTCCATCCCAGAGGAACCCGAGGAACCGGAACCCAAGTGCTGGGGCAGAATAGTTCCCTTAATTAAGGGCTTTAATGTTCTCAGTAAGTGTCACAGCCTTCTCACAAGCACATACACACTGCTGCCGTGCATACTGGGTCATCACACTTATCACAGATCTACAAAATGACCCTCAGTGAAACTCTCTCTCTCTCTCTCTCTCTCTCTCTCTCTCTCTCTCTGTGTGTGTGTGTGTGTGTGTGTGTGTGTGTGTGTGTGTGTGTGTGTGTGTGCGTGTACGTACAGACTGTGTGGACACTCAGTACTGCTTTGGGAGGGACAGCAGAAATGACTACTGCTTCAATGACCCTGTTGTTCTGTCGTCTCCACGGTACAGGACGTATAGTAAAAGGCACTTTAAAATCTTCAAAGTGAGTAAAAAAGGGGTGTGGCTTTGATAAGTGTCACAAAACCTTATCAGAGGTTTACAACACTCCGTGTCCTGTGTTCATCAGACCATAGTGTTTGTTACTGAAGTGTGTGTGTGTGTGTTTGGAGGATGATGGTGTCGTGTATCTTGAGGATCTCAGTGGGAACGGAACGTGGGTGGATGACACCGAGGTCGGGAAAGGAAAACGTTTTCCGTTAACTAATAACTCTGTGGTGGCCCTCGCTGATCAAAAACATAAAGGTAATAATGTGTGTTTGTGTACATGTGTTTTTATTATACAGGTGCATCTGATCTTAATATAATCAATAAAAATAAAAAGTGATGTAGGCATGTTCCCCATGCCCATCCAGGGGAAAGCGTATTGAGCAATGCGCAGATTTAATCCATCGCCGGGCACACACACAATATATAGGGGCAATTTAGCTCAGCCAAATCACCTTAAATCCATGTTTTTTTACCATTTGATTGTTCATATTATGTCATTGTTTCTTGTTTTATAGTGAACTATGTACAGCACTTTGTTGCAGGCCTTTGAAGTTTTTTTATAAATTAAATTGATTTGATTTGTGGGTGGAACATGGAGGAAATCAATGCAGACACACAGGGGAACATGAAAACACTACACCGATCGGCATTCAAACCTGCATTCCCAGCGCTGGGAGAGGCAAGCATGCTGACCACAAAGCCACTGTGCCAACCCACCAGTCCCAACCAACAAACTTTTATAAAATGACCTTTAGTGTTAAATAATCGTCTGATTCAGTTCAGTCATCTTATTCATTTGAAGAAACTTTGAAGAAACAGAACATTCTTTTAAAAATTTTCAGATCTGATATTTTCCTTACTTATATCCAAGGTTTTTATGTTATGTAATATATTGAATATTTTATGTAATTGTACTTTTAAGTGTATGTATGTGTGTGTGTGTGTGTGTGTGTGTGTGTGTTTCTTTGTCTGTCAGTCTTCATGTTTGTGGACATGATGGATGAGGATCAGCCGAGTTATCCAAAAGAGTTCAGAGAGAAATATCACGTCACTCGGAAGATCGGCTCGTGAGTATCTATAAAACCTGTGTGTGTGTAGCTTAAATGTGTGTTACAGGAGGCTGTGTGTGTGTGTGTGTGTGTTACAGGGGGGTGTGTGGTGATGTAAAACTGGCGATTGAGAGAGAATCCTGTAAAAAAGTGGCTTTGAAGACCATCAATAAGAACAACTTCCCCTCAGTTGGTGTATGAAGGTTTATTCCTCACTAATTACTTTAGTTAATCTCACCTGGTTATTAATTATGAACTGAAATCCTATTGGTTAAGAGCGCTTACATTCTTTCCATTTTAGACAGCAATGCGGAACGCTGAGAGGGAAATCGAGATTCTAAAGAAAATCAATCATGTAAGTTTATACATGACTGTTTGTGTGTGAGTGTATGAGTTAATAAATAAATTATTCCTGTTTGCAGCCTTGTTTAATTAAAACAGAAGATTTTTATCAGACTGAAGATTCATACCACATTGTACTGGAATAGTGAGTATTTCATTTTGACTTCTGTAAGAAAAATTATTCGTGTCTGTGTAATGGGTGGAGTTTAATCCCAGCATTTTATGTAAATATAATATTTTATTTTTAACTGTGTTAAGATTTAATTTGTGTGTGTGTGTGTGTGTGTGTGTGTGTGTGTGTGTGTGTGTGTGTGTGTGTGCAGTATTGAAGGAGGGGAACTTTTCAGCAGGATTAAATTTCAGAGGAAACTAAAGGAAAAAATAGCTAAACTTTATTTTTACCAGATGCTGAAAGCTGTTGAGGTCAGTGTTTATCCACCCACTCTCCTGTTCTCTTCTGTACTGTACTAAATTGTAGTGTTCTGTTGTGTACTGTACAGGTTTGCACCCTGCTGTACTCTTGTGTATCCTGTGGTCCTTTTCTGTTCTGTAATGTTATACACTATGCTGTACTATAATGCATAAAGTAAAATTAAAAGGTGTGTGGGTTTCAGTATTTACATGAGAGTGGAATCATCCACCGCGATCTGAAACCTGAGAATGTTCTGCTCTGCTCTCATGATGATGAGTGTCTCATTAAGGTTACACAAACAAACTTGCTTTTTTAAGTTTTTTTTTTAATAATGTAGAATTGTCATAACTGTGTGTGTGTGTGTGTGTGTGTGTGTGTGTGTGTGTGTGATCATAGATCACAGATTTTAATCAGTCAAAGATCTTGGAGGAATCGAGCCTGATGAAGACGTTGTGTGGAACCCCGACGTATCTCGCCCCTGAGGTTTTTACTGCTGAAGCTACAGGAGGTTACACACAAGCTGTGGACTGCTGGAGCCTCGGAGTACTGCTGTTCATCTGGTACACACATGCAAGTTCCAGTCATTTATTTATATAAACAGTGTAGGCCAGGCATGTACAGATTGTTCAAGGATCAAATGTCTGTATTTAACTATTTAAATAATTATGTAAACTATGTAAGTCCATCCTGCACATCTGCAATGCCATCAGTCCAACAAAACTTCAGGTTACATCCCATTTGTCGTAGCCGCAGTGCCATGAGGCGATACCTCAAAAACCTGACATTAAAAGCAGTTAGAGCAAATAAATCTCAGTAATTATATAATAAATGGAGTATGATTGACACACAGTGCCGCATGGGACTCCCTTATTTGAGAGGGCTTCCTGGAATAGCATGATTTCAGCGCCATGCCCGTTACTGATGATGAGCCGGATGGAGAGCTGCAGACGGATCCCAGATCAGCAACTCAACACCGCCAACCCTGAAATCTACAGGGAAATAATCACATGCAAATGCAAACCAATGTGTTTTTAATCTACCTTTAAAGATTGATAGTGATTTGGAATCATGAGTAGTAACAGGGAGAACATTCCAAAGTTGAGAAGCTTTCTGGGAGAACGCTCTTCCACCAGCTGTAACTTTATCTCTATACCTATAAAACTCAAAGCCCTCACTCACTGACTGACTCATCACAAATTTTCCCACTTCCCGACTGCCTACCAGATTGAAACTTGGCACAGTCATTTCCCACCATGCACTTGGAACATCTAAGCAGTTTTCACTTTCAAAATCCCACCAGGGGACCCAATCTGAAACACGGGCCCTGATTAAATTGGTCACTTCC
>JAOUQT010016186.1:0-11973 GCA_025769995.1 Xyliphius kryptos | reverse complement strand
AGCCTCTTATTGCCCCGTCCCAACATTTTTGGGATGTGTTGCTGTCACTAAATTTCAAATGAGTCAAAATTTGGCAAGAAATTTCAAAATGTCTCACTTTCGACACTTGATATGTTGACTATGTTCTATTGTGAATACAATATCAGTTTTTAAGATTTGTAAATGATTGAATTCCGGTTTTATTTACAGTTTGTACTTTGTCCCAACTTTTTTGGAATCGGGTTTGTACATAAGTTTTCATTTAAATAATCCACACTCCAAACTTCTGCTTTTACAGAGTGAGGCACCGTTAACCCCCAAAGCAGTGACTGTTTTAATACAAGTCAGAATAAAATGCGACACAGGTAAACTTCTATCATAGAAAGATGATAGTGTGCTTTAACAAATGTTTCATCCTGTGTTAAATGTAACCCCCAGAATTCCTCAGACAGTGTGGGCTAAGCTATTGCATAGACTGACATATGAATTTATTAAAATGATCTGGCATGCTCTGCATTTGTATTTAGTAAATGTAAGCCTATAAGACATTGACTATAAGACATTATAGTTAGACATAATGTCATAAGACATTGACGGAAACTTATATAACAGCACAATACTTTATATAATCGATTATAGAGAGGGAAAGCTACACCAAGACTATAAAGATTTAATAAGATGCATAAACAGGATGTGCCACTGAGACCAAATGTTAATTTGTTTAACTCATTGACCTACTGGATACATGTATAGAAGTTTCTGACATAACTTATGCTGAAGTAATAAAAGTAGACTTTAACAAAGTTCAGGAATAGACCAGCCTTAATATTGGAAATGTGTGTCTGCTCCTGATGCTGTGTTGTCACCTAAGCTACTTCCCAGACAAAGGGCAATGCTATAGGCAAAAACACAAATGTTCAATGGGCTATTTATTATCACCTATGGGTGCCAACTTGTAAATGTAGAAAGATGAAAATATAGATTTAGACATTGGATTAGTTACGTGGATGACACCTGAGTAAAATTACATTTCACTAACCACATTCATTTCAATAGACAAACATATCAAATTCAGCAGGATAGATTTGAAAATCCCTCACAGACATTAACTGTAAGATGGCAAATTGTGATAGGGAAATTTAAAACTTGAACCGCAAGTTACACATTCTGATCTGTATTTAAAGTTTGATGTTGCTCATCAGTATATCAGGCTGCACAACTGAGCTGACAGTGTCTCCTCTGACACAGAGGCCAGAGAAGAAATCCCACACCAAGAAGGCCCTGGGTAAGTGTGGTAATTCTAATTGGACATTTGTTTGGAAGACTGACAAAAAGGGCAACAGTTGATTGCAGAGAGAAAAAGGACAATGACTATTTAAGCATAAACTGGTGAATCTTTCTCTGCAGGGAGTGCCTAATGGTTTAGAAGCACATTTTCCATGCAATGCATCTTGCCAAAAACACTCTGATTCAGAAATTGGTCCACCCGAAGGATAGGTCTTTTGGCACAAGAGCAATACAGCGTATGCTGTTAAGTGCTGGGAGGATTGAATTTTATTTTACATTTGTTAAACCAAACAGCTGCATTGAATTTTACATTTGGAAAACTAAACAGTTTTCTGGCAAAGCAGATGGCACAGCACAGAAGAGCTACCTCATCAGGCCAGGATTCTGCGGTCTACACCCACCTATAGGCCAGTGGCCACTCATTCACTGATGAGGATGTGCACATCCTCGATAGGGAGGAATGATGAAAATAGAGTTAAACAGGCCATCTGTGTGAAAGGGAAACGACTATCCCTAAACACAAGGAAAGGGCTTAAAAGTACATCTTTCACCATGATACAATCCTGTGACTGTAGCTATTTCCCAACCACCCTGTCTGAATAGTCCCCATAGCTACTGTAATTAATGGGCACAGCAGTTTCATATGAAACCAATGGCATTTTTCATTGTTATGAAACTGTATGTATAATGATCAGGATACTCAGGATAAGAAATGCTTTTCCCACTAAACTTAAACGTCTAGATCAACTGATATAACTTCAGGAAAAGTTTAAAAATGTTTTAAACGCATCACATTTTAGCTGATGTTTATACATGCGAATGTATGTATTTATTTTATTTATGTATTTAGTACAACCACATCTATAGTTTAGAATCAGATGTAGAAATGCTTAAAAATTTAAGCATTCAATTTATTCTAGGCTGTAACCAGGTCAATTGCAGGGGGGCAAGTAAGCCAAGCAATTGCTTGGGGCCTGAGCCAGCCCAGACAACAACAGGTTAAGAATAAATACAGTGACAAACGGTGTAAGCGTCCCCTTAAAATTATGTGATGGGTTATGAGCATAACACTGTAATCAGAATCCCTCTCAAGGGGGCCTCTCCCACCAGTTGCTGACAGCAGACAGCAGCCACGTTTGAGATTCTGGAAAATGTTAAGCTTTAGCATTATAAAGTGAATTTATCAGTCAGGAAGCCATAAGCGAACGAAAAGAAAAGAGGAATGACAAGCAAAAAACAGGACAGCAGTAAGTGGATTTCTTGGGGTGCCCTTGTTGGTATTTAATCTGACCTCCTAACTATTGTCTTTTATCATCATTTGTAATAATTTTACAGTTCATACCAGGGGAGGCATAATTCAGAGTAGGCACTGACAGCCACAGAGTGTGATAAATCTTTTGCTAACCAGCTTTCGTCCTTATTTAGGAGACTGATGACTACGTAAATTGCTAAAAGACCATCAAGGTCTGCCTTGGCCATAGTCTTACCTAAAGGAACACCTATTATTAGCAAGAAAATATTAGTTTTAATTTCAGTCAATGTCAGTTGAGTGTGAGACATGCACTCATTTCTCTCTGTAATAAAACCAGACCACCTAGCATCAAAATATCAAACTGAATCATTGTGCCTAATTCATGTCTTAATATTTATGTTTGTCAGAGGAGTTGCTGAAATATCCAACTTAACTTCCAATTTCCATATCCACAGAGGTTATAAATTTGAGTACAGTTAACATTCAGGTGAAACCTCTGTCAGGAAAAGAACATATACAAATCGGATTTTGGCAAAAATGCTGCTTTGTGACTCCATGTGTGCAGCATGTTTTATCAATGCAGCACTACCTTTAATTTACATGCTTACGTGATATACCATCAACTCTCCAAATACATAAGCCAAACCACTAAAACAAGACCACCATGTAGACCTTTGATGGAAAGGTGCATGCTTGAGCTTACATGATTCCATGAAATAAGCTGGAAAATGCTAATTAAGATTTAGATGTAACCCAAGGGAGAAAGAGGTTTTGTTTATGCACATGACTCTTAGTTTTGGGCAGAAAGCATCATTTTCAAACTTGGAAGAACATCAGGTTATTTTTCAAATTTTGCGGTCGAGAGATGAGAGCAGTCACAGAGTAAGAGGCAGTAGCATTTTGTGTCCTGTTGCTGCCGGTGAGTCTGTGTGGCCCAATTTGCAAACTCTGTTTATGCTCTGTGCATACACTGAATAGTTTCAGCAATAGTTCTCCTTACTGCAGGAGAAGAAGAAAATAAGTGACCTTCGTTCCAAAAAGGTGCAACCTGATTCCAGGAACAGTGAATAAGTCTGAAAGCCAGACTCGGTAACCTAACATTCTCCCTTCTGGAAACGAGGCTTTGTATTCAAGTAGCAGACAAGCTGCTCTGGGAAAAGTTCCCAAATGTATAGCAGACACCATAACGAGGACTTCAGAACGGTTGGAAAATGAAATGAAAGGAAAAAGGGTCATTTTCAACGTTTGTTCTTTCTTTTCTTAACTTTTTTTTTGAAACTATTGCAACCAGCATTATGGTTCCTATAAAATCTAGTGTTATTTTCTGTAGTCCTCTCTAAAATCAGAATGCTGCAGTACAATGCTACAAGTCATCAACGGAATTATTGGCACCACAATAATTCAATAAAATTTTGTTTGAAGTAAATGTATTCTAAGTAAAATATACTTTCAATTTAGCAAAACTCCAATTAAAACCAAAATATGATTAACTGGCTTAACAAAATTCAAAAAAAAATTGGGACAATGTGTAAATACAAACAAATTGTAATGATCTGCAAATCCCATGACCCCACATTATATTCACAATAGAAGATAGAACACATATCAGATGAAGAATGTGAGACATTATAATATTTCATAAAGAAAAATATTGAAATATTGCTCATATTGAACTGTATGACAAAATTACATTTCTGGAATATTTAAAGTTTCAATTTCAATTTTAGTAATTAATATTTTACAGAAATTCTGATGCAATTTGTCACAGGTTGTTGACCTTTGCTTCTAAGGGACTCTGACTCTCTCAATTGCTTTTTTTTCTATACCAGTAATGTGACTTTGCTACTCCAGCTTGCTAACTTTATCAGCCTTATGTTGACATTTCTCAAACTTTTTAGATGTGTTGCTAAGCTTCGGTTGTCAATAATATGAGTTCATGAGATTTGCAAAACATTGCAAATCTTAACTTAAAGATCTCCGTAATACTCAACAACGTATCAGTTTTTAGTGACTTAGTATTTTTAGGTAGCCTTGCTAGCTCAGTTGGTAGAGTGTGCTGCTGGAAAAAGAAATATTAGTAAGAAGAGCTTAACCTTATTCCATAGAGCACATCCAGCCATCCATCTCAAAGCGATGATGGTACAGATGGTACAGGGTAAAAGCCGTCAACTATCAAATAAATAACTTATATTTTTTAATATTTGTAAAACATATGCCACAGCCAATCGCAATAAACAGAAATGAGCTGGTCGTTAAGTATTCATGAGCTACAATTTATGCTTTGTTTTTGTTCGTTCTTTGAAAATTCATGGCATGGACTTATGCATTTATGTTTATGTTCCAGCTCATGTGCTTATGTTGTCATGTCATGTTTATGTTCAGGCACAGTGGTGGCTGTGAGTCTGTTTGTTTGTTTCCAGCCTTCAAGCATGTAAGGGCGCTTCTGTGATTTTGGTTACAGCCATGTATTGCACACATCCCCTCGTTAGAAGGCACAGGTGTGTGCAAGGTTTGTGACGATTCGTGCCGCCTTAAATATTAGTTGGGATGCTGTTTCTGGTGCAGATCATTAACGATTACAGGTATGGTAATATGTTCATGTGGTTAATTGTAGTAAAGGTAACAGTAATGATAATATGTTCATGTGGTTAACAGTAATAGTAACAGTAATACATATGTTCATGCGGTTTACGTTAGTCGCCTAGTTTTGTGTTTCTCTCATGTTTTGTACCCTTGATCTATGTTAGGCCATAGCCTTAGTTTCGTCTAATGTTTCGCTGAACATTTGCTGTTAGGTTTTGTTTTCCGTTATTGTAGTCATGTCTTCTGTTTATAGTAAAAAATTAAATTTCCTGTTACTGTCACTCCCCTGTCTACGTTCCATGGTTCAAGATTGGCTATCTGACACACCTCCTTCACTACATTAACATATGCACATTCCCGACAGGGCGCATCCCATAGCTCAGTAACATGTACTCTGCCTCCTGACTTGCGAAGAGTGTGTGAGAGGGATGGCGCCCAGGGGTGCGCGTTATGTTCCTTTGCTGAAAGCATCATTGTGTCATTGTTAGCCATCTAAAACTATGAAGTGTTATGCTAAAGCTATGAACTGCTAGCAAAATCCCAAAATAAGAACACACATATAACACTGATTCTGTTAATCATTTAATTTTCAATCACAACAACTGCAAAAAATATTATAGATAGTGTAAATAATGAAATACATGTCAGGACGTCATTCTATAAACTATGCAATCCTTGAGAAAATGCTATGAATAAAAGGAGCAACAGAGTAGATAGTTATAACATCATCCCTGATAAAATGACAAAACGAGGCAAGGTTTAGTGTGTGGTAGCATATAAAAGAAAGTATAAAGCCACAGACACACTCAAAATGTACAAATATACACTTTTATATGTTTTTTTACAAGCATACTACTTTGCAATCATGTGGAATGCCTGCAGCAACATTTCCCACAGTGGCTTATATACTTTAATCACTGCAGTTCAGATTGACACCTTCCTAAAATAATCAGCAAACAAATTTTTTACAATTTTTCCTGGAAACACCAAAAATACATTTGCTTAAGTCACTCTCTTGACATAGGCAATTATACTAAAGATTTAAAGACAATGATCTGGTTATCTGAGGATGTAGGCTATTTTACCACCGGTGGCCATCATCATCATCATCATCAGTAATTATTTAGGCAAAAAAGTTCATTTTGCCAAAAATGACAAGCAATTATTTAATAGGGTGCTGGGATTTATTCAAATACTGCATAATCATGCACAATCATCTTTAGATTTACAGATATTCTGAAATGTAACCAAAGTATAGGTTCAGAGGGGAATAGCCAGACTAATTTGAGCTCATAGAATGGCAACACTAATTAAATGGTTACAACTGAGGTATGCAGAAAGAGCATTTCTGAACACACTACAAATGGGCTAAAATACTAGGTGCCACTCAGTTAGGTCAGGTCATTTAAGAATAGCAACTGAGGCTAAAATATGAACTGGCTAACCAAAATCAGACAACAAAAGACTGGTCGGATGAGTCTTCTTGCTGTGACATTCGGTTTGCAGGATCAAAACTATGAAACTAAAGCACTAATTCTGAGAGACAAGCCATTTTTACAGTTTTCACATGATAACCAATATAAGAAACTGTTCAAAACACAAAAGATTTTTTTGGATCATGTTGGCATATAAATTATAATATGATTTATTACTAATTCAAGTTTACATGGTAGTTTATGTTTAGGAATGAAAATGGCAAGTTCCACTACAGATGAATTATAACACAAAGAAAACTGTGGTACAACTTATGGTACTTTGGTAAAAACATACTGACTAAACATAACAGACAATTTGGTGTTGGTTTAATATCTGTTCATTTTACAATCAAAAGTACTCATTTATACAGAAGTTTTAAGAAAACAAGGCTGTTCGTGATTTTCCTCCCAGGGGAGATATCCCTCCCACTATAAACATTTCATTACCACAGTCAGAGGATGTCCTCCTTACTTTTAGTGATACTGTGCCACCCATTCCAACCTACACAGTTCCAACAGAGCATGAAGGAGATATGTGTGGGTTATGTAGCTAGAGTAATAGTATTTTATCTGATAAAACTCTTCGAACAATAAGAGCCTCTAGCACACAGGCAGAGCATTCCACAAACTCAGGAAATGAAACGGTGAAAGAAAAGAAAAAACAAAATTCATCCTTTGATAACAGAGAAAGAAAAGAGCTAATATGGCAAGAAAGCCTCTAAAGTACTGTTGAGTATTGTGACTTTTTTATTTTTAAATGTTAGTTCCATGTAAGTATTTCTCTATTAACCCTTCTGTGCCAACACATTCTCTACCCAATGATCATTAATGTTCTGCATGTCTCAGGTAGCCACTGAATTTTTTTTTCTGCATTTCTCATCATTTCCTGCAGGTCACATCAGAGTAACAATCCTATATAGCACTACAACCTTAAAAACCAGAAGGTGAAACAAGACACTGATTACCAGGTTTGAGGCAACAACTCCAGAACTGTGCTAAAACTAATACTTATGAGTTTGAGTACCTTTTTCTAAGTCAATGCAAATTGAAACACTTACTTAATAAGCACTGATTTTAATTCATTTCTCTCTCTCTCATTTTCTAGTTTAGGGTCACGGAGAAGCCAGTGCCCGCCTGGCGACTCTGGGCGCAAGGGCATAGACAACCCTAGACCCCTGCAATTCATCATAGGGCACACACACACACATACACACACTAACGGACGTTTTAAAGACACTGATTAACTTATCATGCATGTCTCTGGAATGCGGGAGGAAAGTGAAGCACCTGGAGAAAACCCGCGCGAAGATGGGGAGAACCTGATTTTAGTTATATACTTCTAAATGACAAAATGGTTTTACAATAGTAAGAGCAAGAACAGCATTGTAAAGCACAAACAAATGAAAATCCTAGTCCAGGTTATAAACACATGGCAACAGCTGAACAAGTAAATGTAAAACAAAAGCGTGAAACAAAAGAAAACTTTTAGGGTTCGAGAGTTTGCATATTCTCCCTGTGTTCGACCGTTTTTTTCCGGATAATCCAGTTTCCTCCCGCATTCCAAAGACATGCATGCTAGTTTAATTTGTATCTCTAACGTGGCCCAGAGTTTGTGAATGTTTGTGTGACTGTGTGTGTATGTGCCCTACGATGGATTTTCACACCCAGAAATGCCAGGTGGGCACCGGCTGGCTTGTGACCCCTTGATTAAGAGGAAGAAAATTAATTAATGAATAATCACTTTAATTTGTGAAGCCAATCTTTTGACAAGTACTATGTTATATCCATATACAAGGTTGCATATAGTACACAAAACAAGCAGTTTGACATTTCCAATTCACCTGGGACTTCACAGCAACCGAAGGAAACCCACACGAGCACGGGGAGAACATGCAAGCTCCACACAGTGGAGTTAACCAGTGTGTTTAGCCATTGTACAATTCCATATGTGTTATTATTAATGTCAGGTCATGTCATATTCTGTCATCACGTACTAGTTAGCTAAACCAATGTGTTTCATGGGATAGGAATAAAATGTTTGAGCTTCCCAGTCTCTTGTCAGCTGCTGCACAGTCAAACAGTTACTGGCACGCTCTATCAGCAGTATTGAAAAAACTACAGGACCACTGTCATAACACTTGTTTTATGGGTATAGAATGGGCCAAGAAAGAACCCATGCAATTTATGTAGCAGATCCAAGTCAGGTATAGATGCACTTATTAATTTTTAATAAACTGCTCATTTTGCTATAAAAAAAGACTTGCCTATTGGCCTTAGCACAGGTTAATAATCTACGAGACTTAAATACCACCAACGCATCCAAAATGGTATAGTAAACAGCATGCCAACAGTATACAATGCATTATCAATCTAATAGAAGAAATACACATAGTGAAGAAATGTGTAAAAATACACGTTCCGCAATAGCTTTATAGCATTAAAACATAATGAGGCCCACATCTGGTAACAATTTGCCTCAAGTAGGTGGCACTGAGGTTCATGACATTTGCAGATTATGCCATTAGTATGTCTTAAAATGCTCACTCTGCCACAATGCATAATTATGTGGTCCCATTTTAAGTACACACATAAAAATAAAAAACTGTATTGTTCTTTTTTAACATCAAGGAGATTAAATATTTCTTCAGTGGAAATCTAAATTCAAAGATCTTTTATTTGAAAATAAAGGGTGACCACTTTAATTTTGTCATGAGTTTCAATGAGAAATATGCTTTCCTTGTTGCAAAATAATTGTTATGCAATGTAAACCCCAGCAATTGTAGAGTAAAAGATATGTATGATTTATTATGCCATGCAAACTTCTTCAATGAAAGAGAAAAACAATAAAAGACATTAAATTAAGTCAATCCATTAAAATAAATTGACCACTGTGGTCAAAAGAAGTAATACGGGGTCTTTAAAATGTTAAATGTCTTTGTTTAATGCAGTTACTGCAATGAAAATTAAAGAAAAGCATGAGTGATCATGTGGGTGGCTGCACAGATGGCAGAACAGTCAAATTCCATTTACTCTATGAGCATGAAAGACAAAAGGAGTGTAAGTATAGGTGAACCGTACTACTTTTTGCAGTATTATGACTGTTCTGTTAAATACTACATTTCCTTTTGCCAATTTGGTAAGCGTATGTAACAGCTAAGCAGCTAATACTGTAGTTAAGCTGAGCAACAATGTCACAAAACATGAGCAATCAGAAAATAATTGTATAACACAAATGGGTGACGAATAGATTTAGGAAGCAGCTGGACTTTTCCTAAGTGAGTCTTAGAGCTGTGTTAAAGTTTCGGGTCACACAGATGTCAGACCTTCCTTTGCATCACCATCATATGCTTTCCCCATTTGCTCTTCTTCACTAAAGTCATATCCATGCACTGCTGGCATTGCCAGCTAAATGAAACACTGCTTGCTGTCACTATGATTTTTATCAAGCAACAGGTGACAAAATTTCAATCTATGGACTAGCTGCTCATTTTAAACGTATACAGTACATTATTATAATATAAACAGCATTGATATGATAATAGTTTGTTCATTGTTTATTTATTTAACATCATTTCCGAATGAATTGACAAAAAATTTAAATGCACACTGACTTACAGTATCATCAGACTTGTGGCTCACAGGACCTTCATTTAAGAAATCATCTGGGAGGTTGTCACGGTGGCTCAGGGTGAACTCACGGATGAAAACGGCTTGTCCATCACTAGCCTCCACCCACACCTAAGAAATAACAAAGTGCTACTATTAAGATATGGGATTGTCATCCTGTATAAAAATCACAAAAAGAGGAAGGGAAGTGCAGAGAGATTTATTTTACAAAAAAAACAAAAGACAAAGACAATAAATACACAAAAAACAGTCTATGAGAGAAAGTGGCATGTGAGGGACAAGGATCAGCAGCTGTGAATAGACAAAAAAACAAACAACATGGTAAGTCACAGTCCCAGCGCAAACCCAGGTAGGATTTTAGACCCAGATGGCTAAATAATGGCAACACTGTGACAGATATTGTAGATAATGTTCACTATTCATAGCAATTGTACCTAATTATTTTAGAAGCAAGTCCCAGTAAATATTAAAAATAATCAGTTACTGGGACTAAATATAACTAAAGAAAGATTTTTCTTAGAAACTAATTATAATCAGATAAAGAAAGTATGACTACAGACCACCTAACAAGTGTTACTGTAGTTATCTTCCCTAATCATGGCACTATGTATTGTGTAATGTTTTTAAAACTTTTTTTATTATCTACCATTACATCTTGCCATTCCATTCAATAAATTATTATAGGATTCAGGATATTATAGGATTCAGGATTCAGAACCCTCTTCGGAATACATTTCTCTGAAATGAATGAGAAACAGTTAAAGAAATTATAAACAGAGAAAGAACACATCTTTTATGAATCTGGGATCCATTAAGCCTGGGCAAATACTTGCCCAGTGCCCACTATGGACTATAAAAACGATGCAAGTTCTCTATTAAAGTCTAAAACAAAACTTTATGCCTCCCACTCATCCAGTGTTCCACAAGAACAGCGTATTATTTCTAGCATATCAAGAACATTAAAAAGGTTTGTCAAGCTGTTATCGTCACTAAATGGTTTATGTTATGTGGTCAGCCCCCACAGTGCTGGGTATCACTTTTGTGTTTGACAAAACTTCCTGTATTAGGAGTCACATCAGGGGGTGAGTTGGACAGGGCCCATTAATAACAGCCATCATTCTGAAGCATGAACAAGCTCAGGCTTTAGCTGATATCCAAGGGCCATAAACGCTCCATAACGAAAGAGGTCAGTTGTGGGATTTCAAGGGTCTTTGCCAAGCTGGTCATGGTGTAGGGCTATATGGGGTAAATGGGAGGCTCCTTAAAACTGGCTAGTTAACTGCTACAGAATACGAGCCAAAGAAATCTTAGGAACGAACAAATGAAAGTGCTTTATTTGTTATTCACATATATTACATATACAAAAGTTGCTGTATGTATCCATATAAATGGCCCGCCCTATAGTATATAGCTACTTTAAATGGGGCTCACACTGTATTTTAGCTACAGCAACTTGATATACAGTATCTGTATTTTACATCAATCCTCGCCATTATATCAAATCCTTTCTGTAAGGACATGAACCTTTGTTCAGACATGGCTACAAAATTTAACTTTATTAAGAATACACACAAACGCTTAGCCATGGACTAATAAAATGATCACATCATTAGGAAAAGTTGCTTAAAGGCACATAGAAACACCACAACCCTCAGATACCAAAACTGTTGACCATGTGCCAATATCTTAACCAAATGAAAACCACTTTTCTATTTAGGAAATGCACTTTTCTATTTATTAGGATTTTAAGCTCCAACAGTGCTGGAACTC
>JAOUQT010016180.1:0-11973 GCA_025769995.1 Xyliphius kryptos | reverse complement strand
CCCCCCCCCCCCCCCCCCCGACCCAAGTGGAGCATTAGGCAGATATGAGTAGGGATGAGATTGTTTCTCAAGAACTCATTAGTAGCAAGTCAGGGTTTTTTCATCGCAAAAAGTTTAGGGGTTTGAATCTTGAATCATCCTGAACCCGTGTGCAAAGCCTTCGACTCTCAGGGTTCTGAGACGACTGAACCTGTTCTGAAATCCCAATCATCAAGTTGAGACGTTTTCGGTTGCCGACATCAACAAGACAGTTCGGGGAAAAAATAAAAACGCGACGTGATCCACAGGAACATGAAGGTCAGGGTTATTTATTCCCAATCACGTAAACCATGGTGCACATCAGCCACACCCCCTTTTCCTTTCGTCTGGACAAACGGTGGCATTACATGTTCTAAATAAACTATTGCTTTGATCGCTTACTGCAACTAACTATCAGCCCCAGGCTCATACGGTGCCTGAGACACTTGAGGACAGAGGTTTCGTCACATGCATATCCAGGGAAGAAGGTTTTGGGCGCTGGGCTGGTACACCCAGGACAGGGCACCAATCTATTACTGGGCGCACACACACACTATATAGGGGCAATTTGGAGCAGCTAATTCACCATTAAACCATGTTTTTGGACTGTGGGAGAAAACGGAACATGGATACTCCACCCAGTTTGGAAATTGGAACCTGGATCTCCAGCGCTGACAGGAGAACATTCTAACCATTGAGCCGCCGTGCCGTCGGTCAGTATTAATATTTTAACTGATTGTCTTCCGCTTATTCCTTTATGAGGGTCGGGGGGGGGGGGGGTGGGGGCGGTGTTCCCCATGCCCATCTAGGGGAGAATGTCACGGGCGCTGTGCAGATATACCCAGGACAGGGTGCCAATCCATCGCTGGGTACACACTCACTCACACAGCCACACACACAGTCACACACACTATACAGGGCAATTTAGAGCATTCAATTTACCTTCATGTTTTTGGAATGTGGAAGGAAACTGGAGTACCCGGAGGAAACCCATGCAGATACGGGAAGAACATGGAAACTCCACCCAGATTGGGATTCGAACCGGGAATCCCCAGCGCTGAGAAGGGAACGTGCTAACCACTAAGCCAGTATAAAACACGTGTATAAAATTAAACAATATACATTTTACCTTGTTATTTTTCCCTTCATCCTATACTGGGGTCATAGGGGGGTTTCCCATTTCCATCCAGGGAAGAATGTTTCGGGCACTGGGCAGATACATCCAGGACAGGTCACCAATAAACTGCTCACACAAACCCAGATCCCAGCAGATTAAAACCTGGATCCCCAGTGGTGAGAGGCAAACAGGCTAAACACCAGGCCACCGTGCCGCCCTAGCACCATGTGCAGGCGACACTTATATTAATGTCATGAGGAAGTTGTTTTGTTTACCGTTTTTGTTTTATCTTTCAGCAAGTTATGTAATTCCCCCAAATCACGTTGCAGGAAACGTCGGCACAATCCCAGGCTCAGAAGGGACTGGTATCTATAGCTTTAAATGCCAAAACCCATACCGACTTACTCACTTTCCTCTAGTACCTACAAGGCTGAAATTTGGCGTCGTAGTTCCCCATCATGTTTTACTGAAAAACTAGTACTTCTCAGGGGTGGCATGGTGGCTCATTGGTTAGCATGCTCGCCTCTCTTCGCTGGGGATTCCCAGTTCGAATCCCAACATGGGTGGAGTTTCCATGTTCACTCCATGTCCATGTGGGTTTCCTCCGGGTTTCCTCCACAGACCAAAATCATGGCTTCAAGGTAAATTGACTGCCCCTTATAGTCTGTATGTGTGAGTGAGTGAGCGTATGCCCAGCGAAAGATTGGCGCCCTGTGCTGGGCATATTTAAAGTGCCTACTGTACTTACACACAGAGAAATTTGTCCTCCACATTTAACCTCCACATCCGTGTAGTGACACACACACTAGTGAAGTGAGCACACGTGCCCGGAGCGGTGGGCAGCTTTTTACACGGCTCCCAGGGCGCAATTGGGGTTAGGTGCCTTGCTCAAGGGCACTTAAGCCATAGTACTTGGTGGGACTGGGAATCAAACCGCCGACTTACAGGTTGCAAAGCTGGTTCCTTAACCACAACCCCCAACCCCTGAGATGTTCTCCTCTGGATAGACATGGGGAACCCCCTGCAACCCTCATAGAGAACTAAGGGAAACATAATGAATTTGATAGTTTGTATGGTATCGCCATCGAACGCAAGACCCCTCCAGCGTCAAGGTATTCTCGAATTCTTACAAGACTAAAACTTGGCACAGGTTTCTTACTTTCCTACATTTGATTGTTCGTTTGCTGTGGCCATAACTATAGCCATCGCCATGAAATGCAACACCTCAGTTGGATTGGGGTCTATATGAGTATCTGCAAGGCTGAAACATGGCTCCGTTCTTGAAAAACCCACCTATAAATTCATGTGGCAAAGCGTTGACACCATTGTTACAAATCACACTATATTCATTCCACGTATTCATTTCAGATTTTTTATTTCCACAAACTTCACTCTTCACAACTTCAAACAGCCCCCCACCAAGGAACAGTATGGGTTTCCTGCTAGTAAAATATAAAATGAAAAGCACTGACCTTAATTCTGACCGTTTTTGATGTTAAGGTCTTCCTAATGCTACTCACAGACTACAGGACAGAGTTGGGAAGCTGTTAGCCAAATTGTCATTTCATGAAAATAAACTTATGCAATAATAGTTAAATGTATTGATGATTTCTAATCATAAGGTGGTTTATTCGTTTTCCATTTGCAGATCTGTTTCAAAAAGCTATAATCCAAAGTGGTACAGCCCTTTCAAGCTGGGCTGTGAATTACCAACCGGCCAAGTACACGCGGATGCTTGCCGAAAAAGTGGGCTGCAACATGCTGGATACCATCGACTTGGTGGAATGCTTGCAAAACAAGAACTACAAGGAGCTAATCGAGCAATACATCACCCAGGCCAAGTACCACATAGCATTTGGGCCGGTCATCGATGGTGATGTCATTCCCGATGACCCACAGATTCTCATGGAGCAGGGTGAGTTCCTGAACTATGACATTATGTTGGGGGTCAACCAGGGTGAAGGCTTCAAGTTCGTCGATGGCATTGTGGATAGCGAGGATGGCGTCTCGGCCAATGACTTCGACTTCGCTGTATCGGATTTTGTGGATCATCTGTATGGTTATCCAGAGGGAAAGGATACGCTGCGTGAGACCATCAAGTTTATGTACACCGATTGGGCTGATAAGGAAAATCCAGAGACCAGACGCAAGACTTTGGTTGCATTGTTTACAGATCATCAGTGGGTGGCTCCCGCCGTAGCTACAGCTGACCTTCACGCTCAGTATGGCTCGCCTACATACTTCTACGCCTTTTACCATCATTGCCAGAGTGAGATGAAGCCAAGTTGGGCAGACTCGGCACATGGAGACGAGGTGCCCTATGTGTTTGGGATTCCTATGATTGGGCCAACGGATCTGTTTAACTGCAACTTCTCCAAGAATGACGTCATGCTCAGTGCTGTAGTGATGACCTACTGGACAAATTTCGCAAAGACAGGGTAAGTGAATTCTATACTCTATAGAACGAGTAATCGGCATCACATATACACTAACTGGCCACTCCTTACTGTCTGTGTTTTTAGTTTCAACGATAATAGATGGACCTTGTAGTTTACAATTACGGGCTGTAGGTCGGGGTCAGCGGTTTCCAACTTGATTTGTTAGCCACTTTAGTGTGGTTTCCAATAATCAGGACCCCCATACAGGAGGTATCATGGTGGTAGATGATTCTTATTTCTGCATGTGGTTTGTTAGTGTGTTGTGCTGGTACGAGACACCACAATGCTGCTGGACAGAGAGCAGTACACCAATCAGAACATACTGATCCACTCGTACCATCATCCACCACCCTAATAATACCTGCTCTGTGGGGGGTCCTGATCATTAGAGAACAGAGTGAAGGGAACTAACAAAATATGTAGAGCAACAGATGGTCTTCAGAATGTATTCAAAGAACTATAAAGTCCATTTATATGCAAATTGGAGAAAAAAAAGCAGTACTTAATTATAGCTGTTTAGTGTAGATGTACCTAGGACACTCAGTATGCTTATTTCAGATGGGTAAATACATGTATTTAAAGATTGATAAATGTATAAACTTTTTTTGTTTAAAGCGTTTAAATATATTAAAATTGGTTGTATTTCATTAGGGGGACAAACCTTTGGACACCCTGAAACTGTGGTTAAAGACATATGGGCGTGAGCTGGACCAGGAGACAAAACAGGAATGTGCAGAAATGGAAAAAATGCTTAAGACAGCTTTGGCAGGTGGAGGTGAGTTAGAAGAAGCTGGAATTTGTTCAGCTTGTTTTATTATTATTTTTTTTTTTTTAAGAGCTATCACCTGACTAAGGCTTTCGGTAACTAGTTTTGGAAAATTGTGATAGTTACTTGTGTAAATATAAAAAGTAGCTTTCTTTCTGTCTCCATCTTTATGTACTGAAGTGGCTGCCGTGCCGGCGACTCCAAAGCCTCTACAGGACAGCCAGCTGTTTGATGCCGAATATTCAGAGTCACTGCTACAGCAGACTGAGCCTCAACTCATTTCCCAGGATGACCCACTCAATACTCCTGCCTCACCAAAGGCAAGCACACCTCCCAGTGCCAGGCGATCCACCGGCCCTCGCCAACGACCCACGGTTAATGAGCAGAATGTGCGGTTTGGGGTAAGAGGGGTTAGGTTTTTCAATGTTTACGTTTTAATTTGTTTTTTAGTTGCTTTAAATATATAATTCAATTGTTTACTGTTATTTTAAACTTAATGACTTTTTTCTTTAATAGAAAATGTATTTAAATGGTGAAGAACAGAGTGCAAGCAGGTTGCTGTGAATTGTTTGGTATTCCAGGATTGATCTGTAATTAACGAGTGTCTGTCAGAGTGAGAAAGACAGTTTACAGGGCAGTAGAGAGGCCTGCAATGTTGTCTGGCTTAGAGATAGTGACACAGAGGAGGAGACAGGAGAGAGCTGAAAGAAACAGAGATAATGTTGCATTTTTAATTTAATTTTTTAAGATTGATGAGAATGGACAAGATAAGATGTGAGGATGGACCCTTTTTTCATAGAAACACCCTGGTAGACCATTTTGGTGACAGTAAGGGAGGGAAAAATTAGGTGATTTGGAATGTGCAGTGTTAATGGTGTAAAGGTTAATATTGACAAAAGGATGCCAAAGATGGAAACACCAGGCCGGGGAAGAGAGGACAGTCTAAGAAAATATGGTTGATCTTATGGATGTGATGAGGGTGAATGTGCGGGTGGTTGGAGTACCATGTTTGAGTATTTTTAATTGATAGATGATTTGTTTATTATATCTGGTACAATAATGTGGCATGTAGCTTTTGTTTGTCCACAGTACAAGCCAGAAATTTGGACACACCTTCTCATTCAATGCATTTTCTGTATTTTCAGGACTATTTACATTGTAGATTTTAACTATGGCCATCAAAACTATGAAATAAATACATGAGGAGTACTTAACACAAAAAAAGGTGAAATAACTGAAAACATGTTTTATATTCTAGTGTCTTCAAAATAACCACCCTTTGCTCTGATTACTGCTTTGCACACTCTTGGCATTCTAATAAATTATACTAATTAACCCATAAAGGCACACCTGAAAACCATTTCAGGTGACTATCTCTTGAAGCTCATTAAGAGAACGCCAACAGTGTGCAAAGCATGAATCAGAGCAAAGGGTGGCAATTTTGATTCTAGAATTATAAAACATGTTTTCAGTTATTTTACCTTTTTTTTTGAAGTACATAACTCCACATGTTCATTTATAGTTTTGATGCCTTCGGTGAGAATCTACAATGGAAATAGTCGTGAAAAAAGAAAAAAAAAACACATTAAATGAGAATGTATTCAAACTTTTGGGCTGTACTGTATATGCACTGTAAAGTTTTTAGTTTATTCTTTATTTTTCTTTCTCTCCTCCTCTAAAACACTTAGAAGTGTCCTGTCCCAATGCATTTCTGTGTTTACTATTTTCAGGTAGGCCGCAGTTCCTCTGAAGGCTCTGATTCCGACATCAGCCCACTGCGCCCTGTGCGCCCAAGATTACGTTTCTCAGACAATGCTCCGTTGCAACAGGACACCTGTCCTAGTCAGGATACTTCTGCATCTAGAGGATCTGTATCTGGCAGAGAGGAGTACCATAGAGCCATTCACAATTTGGGCAGTGCCAAGTCTCGCCTTCTTTCTCAGAGTATTTCGGAGCCGGCTTTCAGCAGCACACCCGCAGTGTCGGCCAATCACTCCTCAGCTCTGGTGTCGGAGGAGGATTACATAGCAGACGACTGGCTGGAGGACGACTTGGGAGATATTCAACCGAAAAAGAAACGGAGAATTGTTTCGGAACAAGACAGCAGATGGACTAATGTGGGACAGTCTTCTCATACTCGTAGAACTGGCTCTGCATATGGGGAGGTGTCTTCTAGAGGTAAATTAACTTTTTAATCCGTTGTTTAGGAAAAACAGGAACGTTACGTACACCGACCAGGCTTAACATTATGACGTGATTAATACAGATTATCTTTAGTGAGAAAGTACAATAAGTGCCTACATTCAAACCATCCGTACAGTAAAACATATAGACACACTGCTGAAGTGAACACACATTCTCGGAGCAGTGGGCAGTTTTGTATACAATGCCCGGAGAGCAATCGCTGTTAGGTGGAATGCCCAAGGCACTTTAGTCATGGTACTTGGTAAGACCGGGAACCAAACCAGGGACCAGCAGTACCAAGGCTGGATTTTTTACTTCAAGCCTACGACTGCCCCATCATTATTATGGTATCTGTAAGTGGGTGGGATATATTAGGCTGTAAGTAAACATCCTCAAAGTGAATGTGTCTAAAGCAGAAAAAATTGACAAGTATAAGAAAAAAATTCTCACCTTCTATTTTTGTATTTAGGACCCATTTTAACGGGTGGGCGGGATCTAGACAGTAATTGGCTGCTCGAAATAAGTCCAGCCCACCCAGCCATGCTACACATCCGGCGACATCAGCGAATATGCGCGAAACGTGTTTTGTTTTTAAAAAAATTAGTTGAGAGTTTGCTTACTTTTGTCAGCTATTTTAATTTTCTTTCTTTTTTTTCAGTCACACTTTTTAAAAATGTGTTAATCCACAATTTTGGCTGGGTAGGCTGGACTAGGCAGCCAATTACTGTCTAGATCTCGCCCACCCGTTAAAACGGGTCCTAAATACAAAAATCTAACGAGAGAAATTTTTAGACGCGAGGGGGCGATAGAGAGAAGCGCAAGAGAAAAAAATAAGAAGTGCAAACGAAGAATGTGCAACGAAGAAAATACATTTTTTGCTTACGAAATCTGTTTTTAAGTTCTCAAAACTTTTGGACCTCTTCTGACGCCATATGTGGAGTCCATGCATTAAAGCGTGAAACAATATTAAGAGGGTAGTCATGTTATTCTTGTGTATATACAAATATACAAATGAGACAAAATATATTTATTATGTAGTATTTTAAACAAAAATTTACATGATATTCAATGTAATATTTATAGGGTTTAAATATTTAAAAGTTAAACAAATATTCAACGGTAAATTGGCACCCTGTCCTTGGTGTATCTGCCCAGTGCCCGAAACCTTCTCCGCTGGATGGGCACGGGGAACCCATACTCTAGCACAGGATTAAGCAGAAGATAATGGATGGGTGGAATACAAATATTTGATAGTCGTTTTTTTTTTTTTTTTTTTTACCTAAAGTCATGTATTCAACGATTGATGGTATCTGGTTTGAAACGTTTTGTTTCTGCAGTTCATAACACATCCAGCAGGGGGATTTCTCTTAAAAAGAATAATAAAGCTCGGCAGATGAAGATGAACCAGCTGCCTGGTATGGTGATGCTGGGTAGAAGAGAGATCAACAGGTCACCAAGCCCCATCATTCCAACTGATGCTGAACCTCTGGTTACGCTTCCTCAGGCTTACAGTTCAGTGGTGAGAGATTCATAAGTACAAATAGTATGATTTTTATAAAAATTGCAAAAGGATATGTTCTCTCATAGATCAATTGCGAGTTTCCTGAATGTAAGGATTACCAAAGGGATGCTTTTATATATTTACATTGTTAAAATTATTAATTAAATATAATTGTAATTTGATGAATCACAATGCTGCCCACGTGTAATGAATGAATGCTAGTAGTCATCGTTTGGAAACATTTGAAATGCATTTACATACAGAAAGTAATCATCAATAATAAAATAAAGGGTTTTTATTTTGTCAGGGTATGCAAATTCGTATTAGTGTTTACTGACATTAAAATGTGTTATTGATTATATTCTATTTAGTAATCTATGCCTATAAATGTGAAAGCCGTTACAAACTCACTCACTCATCACTAATTCTTTCACTTCCGGAGTACCTACAGATCTAAAATTTGGCATTGTGATTCCCTACCGTAAAAAATTAAACTGCTTCTTACTTTCCTTAATTTGATGGTTCGTTCAATATAGCCATCGAATGCAAGACTCTTCCAGTGTCAAATGGTGGGCTTTCAGAGTACCTATAAGTCTGAAACATGGCACTGTAATTACCCATCATGTCCTTGGAAAAACGTGTTCTCGCATTCCTACATCCGATTGTTTGCTCACTATTGCTATCAAATGCAACACCTTGGGTGGCTTGGGCTCTTTTCTGAAACTTTGTTATTACTACTATACTATACTATTACTATAACTAGTTATTATTAATAATAATGTGTTTTTTTGTCTGTGTGTTTGTCTATGTGCATGCTGTAGCCACAGGCTGCCCCGCAGCCCACTGCAGCGCCACCTCCTGCACCAATCAGGATGAGAGTCAGAGTCCAAAACAATGTCTTCTTAATTCCTGTTCCTCACAGGTTGGAAACGTAGATTTTACACTTCCCACTTGCTATATGTCTGTATGTAGAAATGTGCTTATACTTTTGCTGTGGTTTCACACACTATTTTTACTTTGTTGATTTGCTGTATACTTAAGTACAGACAAAAGACAATACAATACAGAAAAAAGGAACAAAATGACACTAATGCATAACCCTTTGCAGTATGCTTTCATTAAAACTTGAGAGGATTAGCAGGCATGTGCACAGATAGCCCCCTAGTGGTGCCCAGGCATCTGCTTTATTGTCCTGGAAATGCGCCTTCTGCTGGGTCTGATTTAGTTTTTCTTTATTCATTAATATAAAAAAACCCTCTCTGTCATCAATTTCCTTCAAAAGTGTTTCATATTTACATTTAGTCATTTAGCAGATGCTTTTATCCAAAGCGACTTAAAAATGAGATAACAACACAAGTCAGTAGTTTTAGAACAGACTTGTGTGGTTTTGATGTCTGTTGGGCATTTATTTCAGTTCATGTGAGGATTTCTGCCCCGAGCTGATCTGCAATGTGCACAAGCCTTTGCTTTGCCTCTCCCTCCTCCCCCATTTAGCAGTATTAACAGTCATAGCAAAACCGCTGCTACACACTTCTCCTCTAAACGTGGGATCAGACAGACACGGCCTGGTTTATTCATTTATTTATGCAGTTTGATTTCAAATTAATTTAAGTTGATTTAGCTGATTTGATTATATTGTTAGCAATATACGAGCATATCCTGTGTATTTTATTATTCTATTTTCAATTTTATGAATAATTTGGGTAGGCGCCACGGCGGCAAAGTAATTAGCACTTTCGCCTCTCAGCGCCTGGACATCCATGTTCAAATCCTGGTTGGAGTTTCCATGTTCTCCCTGTATTTGTGTGGGTTTTCGCCGGCTTTCTCCCACAGTCTGAAAACATGGATTTAAGGTGAATTGGATGCTCCAAATTGCCCCAATATAGTGTGTGAGTGTGTGCTCAGTGATGGATTGGCAGAAGAAGATAATGAAATGACCTAAATAATTTTGGCAATGTGTGCTCTCTTGAGGTCACCTGCCCCAAAAAATGCCTGTGCACGTGTCTGAGGACAAGCTTTAAACAGTGTGCTGACATCATAAATATTAATCAGTTTCTAAATATATCACAAAAAATTATTATAACCAAATAGATATGTTTGTTGTTAACTTATTTGCGTTTTGGCATTTTGCAGACTCTTTTGCCCAAAGTGACTTACAACTGTCCCAACTTGATGGCTGGGGTCAGAACACAGGGTCACATAAAGAATCCCTGGACTAATGAGGGCTAAGGGTCTTGCTCAAGGACCCACATTGGTAACTTTAGTGTACCTGGGACTTGAACCCTCAACCTTCAGATTGATAGCTCAACACCCTAACCTCTAAGCTACCACCTCCCTATTTGTTGTGTGTTTATTTAATATTTAATTGTACATTTAGGTCCATTTGTGCTTCCTTTGTCCTTCCTTCATGTGTGTTGTATTCTGTGCTTTACAGTGAGGCAGACTCCTGTACAGTGTCATGGCTGTGTGAGCAGGCTGCACAGCGTTATTACCAGACATGTGGTCTCCTGCCACGTTTGTCTCTGCAGAAAGAGGGTGCTCTTCTCTCACCGGCTGACCCACTGCTGTCTGTGCTGCATACCAATGAAGAGGTGATCAAACTTTCTACTTCAGGCAAAATCTCTTATACAAATAATACTGTTTGCCACTGGCTTGGTGAAGGGTTTTATCCATGTTTCCATTAACACTTTGGTTTAAAGTTGTTCTGACTGCGACTTGTGTTAATGTTTTCGTTGTAACAAGTGGGTATGATCTCTGTGCAGGTTTTGGCTGAGGTGAGTTCCTGGGATCTCCCTCCGCTCCCTGAGCGCTATAAAAAAGCCTGTAAGAGTTTAGATGTGGGTGAGTCTCTTAATCTTAGCATTCCTTCAACCACCTTATAAATGAAGTTATGTTATTGATACATAATTGCAAGCTCCATAATGTCCATTTAAAGGTGTGTGTTTGTGTGTGTAGATGTGAACAGACGCGTGTTGCGGCTGTGTGAGGTGCAGGATGGTTCTCCTTCTGTGTTTGTATGTGGCCTCAGTCTGGCTCCAGCATGTTTGGCTCCTCTACTGCGTGCTCTTAAACTTCAGAACAGTCTGACAGAATTACGCCTTTCCGGCAACCGGTTGAATGATGATCTCGTTCCTGAGCTTCTCTCGGCTGCGACCACCATGCCTCGTCTTCGACTACTAGATATTTCTGCCAATCAAATCACAGGAGATGGCTTTAAGAAGGCAGTGTCGACGCTTGAAGGCATCACGCAACAAGTTTTTCCGGTACTGTAACATAATGTATAGTTTATTACCTCATTTTTAAATTATTTTTAGGTTATGTGATCCTAGATGTTGGTTTACTTGGTGTTTCATTTCTTTGGAGAAATTGTCAAGTAGTTTAAAAACTGAAAAGAAAGGACTACAAAGAATCTTCTGCCTGAATCAGATTATATGTAGGACTAGTATCACAAAAACGCAGTTTCAAGATATATACCACATACCTTTCAGTGAACATTAATGATTCAAGAGGCCCAAAACCAGTACTTTAGCATCTGCTTTACATAATCATGACATTAGAGAGACCCACTCCAATCAATCAGCTGGCCAAGACATGCACTGGGTGATTTGTCAGATGATCTTTCACTTGGACATCTGAGTCTCTAGAAGTTCACTGAGGGTCCATCAATCAACACCTAATGTGTTATTGGTATACCATTCTTATTGCTCTGATACACATCTACTGTGCACTAATTTGTAGTTACATTTCAAATCTATTAGTCTATTGGATTTTCATTTAAAACATAGCTGAAATTGGGTGGCACAGTGGTTAGCATGTTTGCTTTTCAGCGCTGAAGATCCAGGTTTGAATCTCGAGATCTGGGTGGTGTTTTTATGTAAACCTAACTCTGGGTTCTCCGGTATCCCCCCACAAGCGTAATTGGCTACTCTAAATTGCCTCTGTAATGACT
>JAOUQT010016170.1:0-11974 GCA_025769995.1 Xyliphius kryptos | reverse complement strand
TTGTTCGAGAAAACTCACAATCATGTTGCATTAGTATGGTGTCAGAAGGGGACAAAAAGTTTGAGAACTTAAAAACAGAATCTGTAAGCATAAAAATGTCTATTTTCTTCGTTGCACATTTTTTTTTTACTTGCGTTCCTCATTTTTTCGCCTGTGCTTTTAAAAAATTCTCACCTTCGATTTTGGAATTTAGGACCTATTTTAACAGGTGGGCGGGATCTAGACAGTAATTGGCAGTAAGTCCAGCCCACTCAGCCGTGCTACACTATGACAAATTGTGAATTAACACATTTTAAAAAGTGTGACTGGAAAGAAAATGTGAAAATTAAAATGTTCCATGTTTGGGCTGGACTTATCTTGAGCAGCCAATTAATGCCTAGATCCCGCCCACTGTTAAAACGGGTCCTAAATTCCAAAATCTAAGGTAAGAAATTTTTAAAAGCACAGGCGAAAAAATGAAAAACACAAGTGAAAAAATGTGCAACAAATAAAATAGACATTTTTTGCTTACGGATTCTGTTTTCAAGTTCTCAAAACTTTTGGACCCCTTCTGACGCCATACATTCCTTTCCTAATTTAATTTTGAATGTGGAAAATATTTCATGAATATATAATGACATGCTGCTGCCACATGAGGGAGACATGAAGAAGTTAATAAACACATTTTTATTATGGCTTTGTAAATGCATACACTCCTAACTGTGTGAGTCCCTGTGTTTAATACACAAACACACACACACACACACACTTAACCTCACTATACATCACTGTTCCTAATTCATAAAGGGCTTTCTGGGCTTTTCAGACGTCAGTTCCTCACGGTCATCGTTCGGTGGAGGGAGACGTTCTTCCGGCACATGCAAGCACGTCACCGCAGCAGATTCCCGAACAGCCCAATTTTGCAGATTTTAGCCAGTTTCAGGCGTTTGCCGTGGAACCGACAGAGGACGATGATGACCAGCAGCAGGACAGTGTGCAGGTGAGGAAGCAGGAGGTGCATTCAGTGTTGGTCTTTACCTTCATCACTGCCCTCACTTTATTGCCCCGTACCTCTGGACATTTGTAGTTCTATGTAGGTGGTTGTCCTTTGTAGCACCTCTGTTCTATTGAAAATCACATTTTTGTCGAAATGTTGAAAATTAGGCACATTATTTAACATTTTGGACGTCATCTGGGCGTCCTGAAACTGACCTCTTTAATTGGCAGAGACGCTTTCTGGCCTCAGTGGTGGTTTCTCAGTCAAATGCAGATTTTCTCTGTTTCATGTGAAGTCTCATTGGACACTGGAGTTGTCTAAAGTTCTCTAATCCTTAAATCCTTTAATGTAAGCATATATGGTATATTTAATTTTAGCGAGTGTTCGAATTGGCCAGATGTCCTGCATGAATCACACCCAATAGTTCTGTGATGGCGCTCATGGCTTCCTAAACTGGTCATGCGGAGATGAAATGCTCGGTGCTGAGTCAGCCGTTTGTTGTTTGTAGGTGGAGAAAAATCCAGACGCTGCAGCCGCCATCAGACCAGTGAAGAATGAAGCTCCGCCAGAGGAACGATCTGCAGCTGCCGTTAACTCTGTATGTCCTGTCCTAACAAGCATACCAACATCACAATGTTTTATAATTATATTACTAATATTTACCACCCAGACCAAGGGATCCACACCTCTCGCTCCTCCACCCAAACCTGTCAGGAGAAGACTGAAGTCCGAGGACGAGCTGAGACCTGAAGTAGACGAGCACCCACAGAAACCCAACGTCATCTCCTCTGTCCTGGCGACCCAGCTCTGTATTCCACGGTACGCTGAGTAGGGATGTAAATATTGATCAGTTTGCATCGCCGGCGATTCTGTGCATCCGTACGTCCACGAGAGTATCGCTTAATGTGTTTATGATGTCATCTCTTCATGCGCTTATTTTTAACATCCCCTCTGATGTACACAATACCTACTCCAAAGCTGCGGGTGGCGCTACCTAATTGTCCTCCAGCTTCCCTTATAGTTTATAAGAGGAAGACTGCAAAGGAAGTGAAATGTTACACACTCCTAAATACGGACTCGTCCTTTATTTAAGATTTAAACGTTGCGTCCCGTATCAAACGAACACGAACAATTATTTCTCTAAACACCTGCGCTGTTCACAAAACCTGCGCTTTTAAACAAAATACATTCATCACGAACAATTTATAAGCAATTTATTTTAATCAAATGGTATCGTGGAAAATTCTTAATTTTATTCATTATCATCTTCCGCTTAATTCTCTACGAGGGTCACAATGGGGTTCCCCATGCCCATATATGGGACAGCGTTTCCGGTGCTGGGCAGATACACCCTGAACAGGACGCCAATCTATTGCTGTGCGCACACACACACACACACACACACACTATACAGGGCAATTTAGAGCATTCAATTTACCTTAAATCCATGTTTTTAGACTGTGGGAGGAAACCCTCAAGGTCACGAGGGGGGGGGACATGGAAACTCCACCCAGATTGGGATTTAAACGAAGAATGCCCAGCACTGAGAGGCGAACATGCTAACCACTAAACCACCGTGCCTCCACGGAATTCTTAAATATTGAAAATAATCGAATCATTGAATTGGAAAATCGATATCAGATCGAATGGTCATGAAGGCGCTGATTTACCTCCCTAACGCTGAGGGGGATCGGCGCAGTTCAGGGGAGTAAACGCTTTAAATGTCGCCATTTATTTCATTGTTGTTCACTGCAGGTCCGTTGGAAAAGATAAGAAGGCCATTCAAGCTTCCATTAGAAGAAACAAGGAAACCAACACTGTGTTGGCTCGACTCAACAGCGAACTACAGCAGCAGTTAAAGGTTCGTAGTTCTTATTTTTACATCCCATATCACCTACTACATAAATATAGCAGTAGCATCCAGCAGGTAACGTTTCCCTCAATGAGCGACTGAATTAAACTAAGCATCTGCAGCACACTGTGCAATCCCATGATTCACTTGGAGCTTAATCACGCTGAGTAAGCGGGAGGTCGACTGTTTACAAGTGTAAATAAGATACAGACACACAATTAACAGTATGCACTAGAACATACATCAGATGGATCCACAGATTACCAATGTGGACCCTTATTACAGCTGATCCTGTACTCTGACCCCACCCAAAAGTGGTGTTCAATCACATTGTGTATTATAAATAAAATTGTACCCGGAAAAAGTCATTCAGCATCGTTAGAGAACAGAGTGCAGCAGACAACGAGGTAGAGAACCTGAGTGCTTTTATATGGTAAGTAGAACTGATAAGTCAGTACAGTAACAAGAAGCTGTAACTAATAAAGTGGCCTGTAGGTGGTGATGTTTTCGCACAAAACAGTAAAACTTGGTTGTTTTCGCAGGACTTACTTGAGGAGAGAATATCATTGGAGGTTCAGCTGGAGCAGCTCCGACCGTTCTCTCACTTGTGAGACGGGACGGGCCGCGAACGTTCCGAGACCTCCGGCAGGTGCTTCTCTCCTCTTCCTTCAAATCCTGCGATGGCTGCCTGAAGAAGGAGTCCCACCCCGCCCCATAGTACACTGTGTTCAGAGCTCGGGTGGGGGGGGTGGTCGGATTATGGGACGTGATGGCACTTCGGCGAAACAGAGTTTGTGAAAAAGTCAGTCCTCAAAATTGTTTAGCGCCGACGGGGCGAGTGCGAGCTCTTCGGCCTGATCATCCTTACAGTGGGGGTGGGGGGTGAGGACTGATTTTTGGGAAGGCCATTCTCTGTTTCAGAAGTATGTTATTGAAATGGATTGGCACTCGTCTATTCTTGTTCAACCTCCCTTCTGTTGTGTGTGTGTGAGAGGGAGAGAGAGAGAGAGAGACCGCAGTGAATATAACTGTTTTGCCTAATACAGAATCATTTCAGTTCCCATCCTGAAGAGCCACTGCCCTTAAACTGTCCGGAATCCTAATAACGCCCGGTTAACGTCACGCTTAATAATGAAGTATTGAGCTGCGGCAACGCAAAGTAACGAAACGTTCAGAAACACTGGCGTATTGCATCAAAGACTGCTTCCTTTCCGTGTTATTTCCCTAATAACCTCTGTGGTACAACATCAGCTTTTGAACCTTCTACAGACATCGATGCAGTTATACCCAGCTTTTAATTTGTCGTCCCAACCTCCTGAAACTCTGCAGTTCATCTCGTTTATGCCGTGTGACCCGTTATCACCGGGCAATGGGTGTATTGTCTCACCTGTAGCCAGCTTGACCTCTCTAATAATCCTTTACATAACCAGATGTTTTAAACACGCCTTTAAATCAGTGCAATTTACTACTTTAGTACTAAATCCATTGGAACGGTGAGTATGAGCCAGACCGGACCTCATGCTCAGGAATAATACTAAAGCTCTCGTGGCTAAACGGAAGAAAATCCCCGCAGGGCATCTGCATCATGGGAATGCTTCTTGCGTTGGACTGAACTGAATGTCCAGTAGGAAGGAAACCGCTCGGACGCTTCCCCAGAATTTAAATTCCTCATACCCGGCAGACCTGAAAAATAACCGCCGCGTCATTTTAGCCAACCCTGAAATCGGAATCCCCCCCCCCCCGACGAACTGCGCTTCGTCGTCACTCGGACACGAGGTCCGAAGTTGGCAGCGTGTTCCATCGTCCGTATCAGAGTTTTTATTCCCAGCGTCTGTCCTGTGTGATAATCTAAAGGTGAGCCTCCTTCTCCTGCTGTTCAGGTGTATGTACTGTATGAGGGGATTGTTGTATATTGTATGATACACATCTTTTGATCTCGTATGTAAATTTGCATTAATTGCTGACTAATGGCGGATATTCTATTTAATTGCTTATATTATGGCTGTGGGATCATAGATGTTGAACTGCATGGATGTATCTCTGCAGAATGAACTAGAAGCTGTGTGATTTTTACACAAAATAAAAATGGCACAATATTTTAAGAGGTCCCTCGTGGTGAATCTGGGGCTGGGTTTGAATCGTCGCGGCGATCGGCGGTGTTTAAATCATTATTTAATTCTGTATATAACAGTAGTGTGTGCATGTGGGTCTAAAAATCCATCGTTTTTTATTACGGTGAGCCAATATTTAATAAAATACGGTATCTTTTTATTTAATTGATTTAATAATTTTATTTAATCTATTAAAAATTAGGCAGATGAGCATTAATGTTGGCTCACTTGCTCCAGGGTTAATCCCGCGTCCACTCCAGGGCTAATTTAAATATTTAAAAAGCACGTTGCATTGTCTTTAGGCGCTCTTTATAAAGCTGGTCATTCTGCCGTGAGATGCTTTTGTATTTCCATCATCAATAATTGACGCCCGTCATTTGACTGATGTATTCTGTTTATTGTGATTTGGTGTTTAGCAGGTAGCTGGAAGTGGAAGCTCAAACTAGAAGATATTATTTTGACACCTAAAGCAGATTTATACGACGGAAACCATGCAGCATCTTTAGCAGAACCGCAGCAGCCCGCTGTGACGCTCACGCAGGGGTCATCGCTTACATCGGTCTGCATTCGCAGTTATTTTACGACTCTGAAAGAAGCAGAACATTTTATTTGAAATGTCACGTAGGTTTCTGTTTTTAACGAATGATGGTTGCTTAGCAATACTCACACGGCGTTGTGTTTGTAGCGGCTCAAAGCCTCCTGAGCGACCACTTCGGAGAATTTGGGGTCAGTCCAGGGGAGGTCACCCCGCACGGTGAAGGTCATTTCCGGCTCGTCGAACAGTTTTACCGAGACCTTGGAGTCGCTAGGGTTCTCTGAGTCGTCTCCATCTTTACAGATCACCTTAAGATCAGAGCAGGATGGACAGGTCAGGAAGGTCCTCGCAGGTAAGCGGTGAGTTAGATGAGTGAGTGTGTTAACAGTGAGGCGTTGAGGTTCTCGGTGTGCCGCGTTTGTATAAACTGCCATTTTGCCATTAAGTATGTTTGCCTTACCGTTTGAATCTTAAACACGCCGTCGTCTTTACTCGTGTGATTGGCCAGCGAGGACACCCAGCTGAACTGCTTGCTCAGTGCGTCCAGAAGATTGGAGGTGTTGAACATCTCCTTCTCGAAATGCCTCAGGAGGCCATTATACTCCTGAGTGAACTTCTCAGCCAGAGCCAGCGCCTGTTCCAGCTCCTGCTTCAGGGGCCCCTCCAGGGGCTTCTTTCCAGAACAGTCTGCACAGGGGGGTCACCTTTAGAACCGCACCGTGTCAATAATGCGTCTACACCCAAATAACCCCCGACTTTCTCACCGATGTGCTGGATCTCCCTGCATTTTTCACATTCCTCTCGGAGTTTAATGCAGCCGGCCGAGTTGCGTCTGATCTCCCTGCAGGTCATCTTATCCCCAAATGGCCTGGTTATGACCACGTCTTCGTTCCCGTTGCCATCTGTGGAAGTATAAATGGGTGTTCTTGTAACTAAACTGAACTCAGACCGCGATTTATTCCATGTTCACAGCACGGTGTGAGGACCGTTACATAAATACAGACAGAATCCCTCATCTTTAGAGTTCTGTCAGAGTGCAGAAGGCTCTCACCCTATATATTGGCTGCTTTACAGTATATATTGTATGTATACAGCAGAATAATTTCCATAGTTTGCATGATTTAAAAAGCAACAGGAAAAACGTATACAGTATGTGAAGGGAGGGAACTGCACTTCCCGCTTTTTGCCACAGGGTGGCACTGTTGATTGCAGAATCGTAGGATAAATTGCAGCTAACTCCGTGACAACAGTATGGGGAAGGTCCTGTTCTGTTCCAGGATGACTTCCAGGTCTATAAAGACTTTGGAAGAATTTGAATGGTTTGCACCTCAAACCCTTTTGTAATGAATTAGAATGGAGATTGTGAGTTCCCATACATGCCCTTCAAAATATTGTACATGGGGATTTGACCTGAACTAGAATGTTATTAAAGCTCCTGTAGGGGTCCTACTACTTTTGTGTTTTTTTTTAGTATGCTGGCTTCCATCACAAATGTGGGAGTTGCTGTGCATCAATTCATATACATTATATATTGTTTTTACTCTTGTAGTGTAGTAAAAACTTATTTACCCTCAGAGGGAAAGTCCACGCCGCCACCTGGCAGAGAGTTTAAGGAGCCGAAGATGTCCTGTGTCATCTCCATCATGGGCTGGAACATGTCGTGGAAGTTGTAGAACCGCGGCTCCTGAAACAGAGACCTGTAGATGCGCGAGGGTCTGTGGAACGGGTTGATGAAGAAGCCCGGCTGTATGGAGCGCATTTGATCGAACACCTTCATGCTGTCCATGAAGATGCTGTCCACGCCGCCGAACACGTCACTGTAGCGCCTCTCCAAATCCTGAAAGTGCTGCCTCTGCTCCTCATCCTCCCTCTCCAGCGTTTCCATGTTCTGACCGTTGATCCAGATGGAGAAGGGCGAGGAACGGTTCAGGAACTCCTCCAGCTGCACAAAAGAGTTTTTCATTTGGGTTCATCACTGCAGAGGAGGTGAACAGAAGGGGAAGGAGGTGCAGCCTAATGTCAGACCCTCACCTGTCGCCCCACCAGGCCGGAACCACTGCTGCACGTGCGAGAGTAATATTTAATACATGTGTTCTTTAGACACGGCTTGCACTCCTCCCACAAAGCCATCGTTGTTTCATTACACACTTTCTGCTCCTCGTCCAGCTTCTCCTCCATCTCCTGCGCCGCCTTTAGAGCCTCCTGATATGCAAAGGAGTCAAACGGTGAGTTCTCTTAATTATTAATGCATTAAAGATGCATTACATTGTTTACCTCCTTTTGCTTCTTGGTTTGCTCCAGTGTGGTGAGGAACGTCTGATGATCCTGCTCGGACTTCTCCATCACTGCCTTCATCTCTTTCACTCCATTAATCGCATTTCCGATCTCTTTATCCACATACTCCTCACCGAGCTGAGACAAATCTGCACATCCCAAAAGAGCCTTTAGGAAATGTTTTTAGGAGAAAAAGGAACGTGGGCAGATGTTCATTCATGCTCACGTTTGAGATCCTCCTTGGATGGAGGAACCAGGGACTCCGCCAAAACACAGAGGAGTGAGAGGCCCAGCAACGAGCACCACACCCTCATCTTCAGCCAGTTCAGCAATCAGGTGCAGGATGAAAACACTGGACGGTGAGTAGAGAGAGAGAGAGGGAGAGATAAATGTGTTGGGCTTGTGATGTTTTGCGAACTGAATTTTTATGATGTTGCTTAAAATGGTCAGTTTTATCTTAATAGTATATTTTACATATTATTATTATTATTATTATTATTACTGCTGTTTTTATATTTATTATTTTTATGTAAAACGCATTGGGCAGCAAGAACCGTAAGTACTACAGACACCAAATTTGGAGGGTAGGTGCAGCTGGTTTGGTTGCTCAATGGTTAGGGTTGTGGGTTCAAATCCCAGCTCCATTGATATTACCAACGTGGCTCCTTGAGCATGACCCCTAATCCTCTGTATCATTCTGGATGAGGCCTTTGTGTTCTGACCCCAACCTGCTTTGGATAAAAGCGTCTCTTAAAAGGAACAAATTGTAACAAAAATCACACCGATTGGCCTGTAATTGGCACTATAGTGTGACAAAATGCATTTAGGCTTCTAACCAAAAATTTTCAGACTGCACAATTTTTTTCCCCCAGACACCAAAGAAACAACTTTTGTAATCTGGATTCATAAGCTACAGCCTCTACTTTTGTGATAAAAAAGTGGACTTTTTCATTCGTCAGGTTGCTACATACTAATCCATCCATTCATCATTTTCCTGTACTGGGGTTGCAGTGGGGTTCCCCATGCCCATCTGGGAATAACATTTCGGGCGCTGAGCAGACACATCCAGGACGGGGCACCAATCCCTCACTGGGCACACAGTCACACAAGCAAACACTACAGTATATGGGGCAATTTAGAGTGCTCGATTTATCTTGAATCCATGTTTGTGTGCTGTGGGAGGCAACGGGAGAAAACCTACGCAGACACAGGGAGGACATGGATACGCCCCCCCAGATTGGGATTCGCACCTGGATCACTGAGAGGCCAGTGTGCCGCCCCAAATTAATTCGTACATAATTTTTTTATATATATATAAAATTCTACAACTTACACAAATACACAAACATTCAGCATCCGTACCTGAGAAGGCCGATTAAATTTGGGGAACTTATGTCTTTAAAGGCTTCTATAACCGCTCCGTCTAACTGGACTAATTAATTTATTCAGGCTGCTGTATTTTTATGCAATAAATCAAATATTAATAATTAAAGCGTGCAAAAATTTGCATACACGTAATAAACCTTTCCTTTATGTCGTTTAAGTGCAAATGCATCGTGTACATCTGTATTTGACTCTATAGTCTTAATGCATCTGCCTAAAAATAATGCTAAATATATAAATTTGGAAATGCATATTAATTACAAACCTATTTCTTTATTTTAATGACTGACGCTGCATCCTATTTAAACCTCTGTATACTCCATGTGTTTATATATATCATACTAATTATTTGCATATGCTGTTTATCAAACTGCAGCTATAGATCTGTGTGATGAATGTTGAGTCAAAAGCAAATAAAGCTTGAAATGATGTGGAAATAAACAGTAGGCGCGCATGCGCACTTACCGAGTCGTCAGTCTCGTCGTTGCGAGTCCGTGCGCAGTCCGAGCCGCGCGCGCCCTTATTTATAAGGCGACGTTGAGACGTGATTCAGCGCGTTACAGCCCCCCCACCTCCAGCTCCACCCTCATCCCATCACTTTTCTCCCTGCGGACCTTTCCAGAACTTGTGTCACGTGTTTAATGAGCAGCATCGCCCCTGTCTGGACAGTCGCTGTTGTGCAGGTTGCCAGGTTGGCTCTCCTTACATCCTCTCAGCAGACCGGTCTCTCTGACTGAGCCCTCTGCTATTAAAGGCATGGATGAATCTCTGAAAAATGGGCATTTTAATAGTTCCCCAACCTTGCGACTGGTTGAAGGTCCCAGGTTCGATTCTCAGGCCCACCAAGTGTTATGGCTGAAGTGCCCATTGTAGGATAAATTCCTGTGTGTATTTACTGTGAGCATTTGATCACTTTGTAAGTAAACGTGCGAAACGATGGACTATTGTTTTGTTTGCTTTTGTTTTGTTGATTTCGGTCATTTGTTTATTTCACGTCGCAAGGCTACCATTAAAAACACACATTAACACACGTTTAAACCAAACGGGCAATTTGTATGTTGTAAGACTTTAGACCGCTGATGGAACCCCACACAGGCTGAGGGAGAACATGCAAACTCAATATCTTCCTTTCATTGTTGCGACACCCACTGTACATATACACAAATGCATTTTGTAGTTGTACAATTACAAGTCCATCTGTTTTTTTACGTACATTATTCTTTACTCTGATGATCGGAACCCCACACAGACACAGGGAGAACATGCAAACTCCACACACAAAGGACCCACGATCTTTCTCTGGTTATGTCTCCCACTGTACATACACACACATTTATATGCAGTCTGTGGTTTTAAAATCACAAGTCCATCTGTTTCTTCACGTGCATTATTCTTTATTCTGATGATCGGAACCCCTGTAGAGCATGTGGTGGATCATTCTCAGCACTGCAGTAACACCGGTCACTGATCCACTTGAACATTTAGTGAGTCCTCTCAATGCAGCTTTAAAACGCTCTAAGCCTGAACCCTTAAGAGCAAAAAAAAAAAAGGTTCTGTTGGTTTTAAATGGATAGACAATGAGGGTAGAAGTAGAAAGCTGTATGTAATATAGTGGCTGCTAAGTACTTATGATGTCATATCATCTGTTTGACTCCATTTACTGTTTTGTTTTGCAGGTCGGAGAATATTTTTAAAAGGCAGAGAGAGTTTGGCATCAGTGTGCATGTGATGTGGGCATGAACGGGTTAACGGGTTATTTGGCTGTGACCCGAGCTCAGAGGACCGTTATCCGGGACAAACACACATTCAGGGTTTTACCGGCAGTCATCTGTTATTGTGCTGAAGGAGCCACATTATAAAATGATGAATCATCCAGAGAGCAGCGTGGACTGACCTACTTCAGCTGCATATTCACATTAAGATGTCTGAATCAGACTCTACATGATTCCGAGTCACAGAATCAAGTGGAATGATTGAGAAACCAAAGTGCGATGCTCTTTCTGCAGAACTAAATAAATAAATGTCAGCACAGTGGGTTTAAATAGCTCTGTAACGATGAAGTAACGCCGGTGATGCATCGTCCCTCAGAGCAGACTGATCCGTGATGCCGTTACCTCTGATTAACATGTTCTCATGTCTGAGGGACGATGGTGTAAACACACATTTAATCCGGTGCATTTAATAACACGCTGCTTTATTTACCACAGTGCATACCCTGTGTTTGATTCGTAACTCTGTTGTGATGATGATGATGATGGCCAGTGGTTGCTCGTCAGATGTTTTGCTTTAAAGTTGAGTTGTTTGTCCCTGAAAGCCCAACGTGAGGAGGTGTACTCCCTGCTTACTCACGGTGAGTGAGTGTGATAACGCTGTTATTACCTACGAGATGTCCTGACCAGAGGGTTCTATGTGACCAAAAAAAAACAATACAGTTTCGACTGAGATAAGAACATTCTCGCGTCTTTGTTCAGATTATTACTGCGGTTATTAATAGGATTCATTTGGCTGCAGTTCTCCAAACCGTATCGATCCTTAATCTTTATTTTAGAAACAACTAGCTGGAGAACTGGAAAACACCAGGAACGTTGACTTTTGAACGAATGATGATTGTGAAGTTTATATACTGCTCATAAAAAATGGGGGAACACAAAAATACCACGTCCTAGATCTGAATAAATCAAACATTTCAGTTGAAAATGTTTATTTAGTAGATGGTGGAATGCGTTGAGAACAAAAGAACATCAAAATGATCTAAATGGAGGTCTGGATTTGGAATCCCACTCAAAATCAAATGACCGGCTGATCCAACTTCAGTGGAAATTCCTCAAGACAAGTTCAAATGA
>JAOUQT010016160.1:0-11974 GCA_025769995.1 Xyliphius kryptos | reverse complement strand
CTTCTGCTTATTCCTCTACTAGGGTCACGGTAGGGTTCCCCATGCCCATCCAGCGTAGAACGTCTTGTGCGCTGGGCAGGTACACCCAGGACAGGGCGCCAATCCATCGCTGGGCACACACTCACTCACACAGTCACACACTATACAGGGCACTCAAGTTACCTGGAATCCATGTTTTTGGACTGTGGGAGGAACCTGGAGAAAACCCAGCGGACACGGGGAGGACATGGAAACTGGAATCCTCAGCGCTGAGAGGCGAATGTGCTAACCACTAAGCCACCGTGCCGCCCTACATGAAATATATTAAGCCTATTAATAATTTGGATCAAAAACAGTAAGATGGTGAGAAATTGTGAAGTGCCCCATTGCAGGGCGGGAGACTTTTATATTATTTTTTTAAATTCAATTCCTTGTTTTATTGTACGTATTAAATACTACATTTATTCTCTCTAAAATGTGTTTTTATGTATTTTGGATTCTCCAGAAGTAATTAACTGGATTTACATTCATTCATTCATTATCTTCCGCTTATTCCTTTATGAGGGTCGCGGGGGTGGGTTCCCCATGCCCATCCAGGGGAGAACATCTCGGACGCTGGGCAGATGGCACACCCAGGACAAGGCGCCAATCCATCACTGGGTACTCACTCACACACACTATACAGGACAATTTAGAGCATTCAATTTACCTTTATGTTTTTGGAATGTGGGAGGAAATTGGAGAACCCGAAGGAAACCCACGCAGACACAGGGAGAACATGCAAACTCCACCCAAATAGGGATTCGAACCGGGAATCCCCAGCGCTGAGAGGATTTACATTGATTTCAATAAAAAAAGTTTGTTCTGCTTGTATTCTACAAAAGGGAGTCAGGACTAAATGACCATGAGAACGTGTGGCTCCCGGGCCGAGACCAGTTGAGAACCCCAGTTATAATTCATTATTTCACTATTGTGTTATAAAGCTTATGGCATAGTCTCATAACACTTTATAAGTGTGGTTATAAACTGGTGGGGTTTTTTGTTCTATAGTAAATAACTGCTCTATAGAACTTGGAATCTTTGGATTCAAGTGAAGGGTGAGTGATACCAAAAGACATGTTTGTCACATTTCTAGCTCAGTTCGAACTCAGCATGTGAACTTCTAATCAGTAAACACCTAAACAAACAGCTCTCTGGGGAACTGTGGAAAGTTTTGAGAAATTCAAACACGTGTGCTGTGTGGAGTGAGCCGAGGTTCAGTTTTAAACAGAACTCTTTACAGAACACGATGTGAAATGTGAACCTCCCTAAATGATTGGTGTCTGTAATATATACAAATATACTGTATATACGGTGGGCGGCATGGTGGCTTAGTGGTAAGGCCGTTCACCTCTCAGCACTGGGGATTCCCGGTTCGAATCCCAATCCCACAGTCCAAAAACATTCTAAATTGCCCCTATAGTCTGTGTATGAGTGTGTGGTGCCCTGTCCTGGGTGTATATGCCCAGTGACCGAGACATTTTCTCCTGGATGGGCATGGGCAACCTCGTAGGAGGATTAAGCAGAAGATAATGAATGAATGAATATATATGCAGCCCTGGAAAAAATGAAGAGACCACTGCAAAAAAATCAGTTCCTCTGACTTGACTCTTTATAGGTAGAGTTTGAGTTAAATGAACTGTCAACATGTCTCTGAAATTCCAAACAAAAATTTTGTATTTATTTGCAGAAAATGAGAAAGGGTCAAAATAATGAAAAAGATGCAGTGATTGCAGACCAAATAGTCATGAGCCATCAAACGAAGCTGAACTGCTTGAATTTCTGCACCAGGAGTGGCATAAGGTCACCCAAAAGCAGTGTGAGAGACGGGTGGAAGGCACGCCAAGACTGTGCATGAAAGCTATGATTACTGAACTTTGAGTTCAAACATGAGTATTGTTGTTTCTAACAATTGCATTATTTGAGGTCTGAAAGCAATGCATCTTTTTGGTTATTTTGACGGTTTATCATTTTGTGCAAATAAATACAAAATTTTCTTTTGGAATTTCGGAGTCAAATCAGAGAAACTGATACCTTTGCAATTTTGCAGTGGTCTCTTAATTTTTTCCAGCGATATATATATTTAATTATTATCTAAAAGTTTGGACACAATACTTATATATACAGTATATACGTACTATTATATATCAATGTGGAATACCTGTGCTGTGCTACGATAGAGAATCTGATAACAATGAGAAAGTTCAAAGGCAATGAGTGACGGCTTTGGAGTTTCTATATTTCAAATGAATGTATTATTATAGAGTTTTGGGGTTTGTGGCAATTAAAAATCTGAAATGAATATGAGGAATCAATACAGTGTGAGTTGTGACTGCGGTGTCCACGCGGTTGCTTTCTTACATGAATTTATTGGTGATAAATTTATTTTTCCAACAAAATGATAAATAATGACGGAGCCAAGTTTCAGCTTTGTTGGTACTCGGGAAGACCCCGGTGGACTCTGTCCTGCTACAATTGAGATCCTGACAATTAGATGTGGCAGAAAACCAGGAATAATGAAGATAACACCCATAGGCACAGGGAGGACATGCAGTCTTCATTTAAAAAAAGGAAACATTGCGCATTCTTAAGAAATGACTCAATTCAATTCAATTAATCTCTTCCAGAAGAACCTGCAACAAAAAAATACCATGTCCGTCTCTTGGCGCTGGGGATCCTGGTTCGAATTCTAATCTGGGTGGAGATTCCATGTCCTCCCTGTGGGTTTTTTCTGGGTTTGCCGGTTTCCTCCCACAGACCAAAGAAATGGATTTGATGTAAATTGGCTAGTCTACACCTTTTCTCGATGGGCATGGGGAAGTCCTCTGGGACCCTAGTAGAGAAGTAAGTGGTCAAGATAATGAGAAAATTAATCCTGTTTGGATGAGGGTGAGGTCCAACTATTAAGTGGGATACTTGTATGTCGCTTTGGATAAAAGCATCCGCTTAATGACTAAATGTAAATGTAATGAATGTAATTACGCCCTTCTTGTCTTTTATATGACGATGTTGTTACTGTCTCCTGTCTGTATGCTGCTTGTTTTAAAAAGCAACGGTAATGTGTCTTGTTTTTGCCAGTAAACCAGTTTCAAATTTCATTTTAAATGAAAAAGTGGTTTCATGTGTGTTATACGCCTCAGGTTTTCTCCAGTCTTACAGCTGAGGCATTCATTTGAAAGTCTCATGGCGTCAAAGCAACAGGCTTATTAGTTACAGATGTGGTGTTTGTTGCAGGGGAGAACACGGGGGTGCCAAAGACAACAGGGCGATGAAATAACACCCTGAGATTCCTGAGTCAGTCCCTGGCAGGCTGAAGTATCCCTGCAGATGTTCCAAACCTGCTTTCACTTATTAATGTGGAAAACGTTTGATTTTAAAAAGCAAGTGTACTTGTATTGTGCAGGAATGCAAATGCAAGCATTTCTATCTCTTTTCTTACATCCTCTTAATTGTATTTACTTCCATACTCAAGTACAATACATTTACATTACATTTAGTCATTTTGCAGGCGCTTTTATCCAAAGCAACTTACAAATGAGAGAACAACACAAGTCAGTATTATTAGGAAGAATCAGCTACACTGTAGCACCATCAACCCTGCGCATAACTCGATCTGGCTTTTTTTTTTTTTATCATTTTATTTAAATTTTTTATGGCAAATGTCTGTGGAAAAGATGGGTTTTGAGAAGTCTCTTGAAAATGTTAAGTGAGTGAGCCTTTCGGATGTTGTTGGGAAGGTCTTAAAATGCAGGTGTAAATGCAAAGACTGATTTGCTGCCATTTAAACTAGAGAGGCCTAAGGGAATGTATAAAAGTTGTTAAACACGTTTTATAAAACAGGTAGTTCTGGTAAATCTGATTGGCTAAGCCGTTTATCCAACATACCTCTGACCACTTCACTTCAGATTTGTATTAATGCATGAAACGTGCAAACATGTTAAAACATTATTTTAAAATCATCTACTATTATTGGAATAATACTCGGCCGGTATCCAGTTACTTAGCAATAAATGTTCACTTTAAAAATACGGACTGGATTACATCAAGAAAGACCTTTTTTTTTTATAAAAAAAAACATTTATGGATTAAACCTAAATTAAAAGTATTAGATAGTAAACATGGAATTAGTCTCCACTCCTATGCAGATGATGCTCAGTTGTACAGCTAAACCTAACCATATTCAGTAAATCAATAAGCTCAAGGGCTGCATTAAAAAAAATCTGTGGATGTCAAAGAACTTTCTACTCCTAAATTCTGATAAACTGAGGTACTTGTAGTTAAGGTTAGATTATAATGTTCTAATAAATCATTACATGAACTACAACTTGTTCAAAATTCTGCAGCTAGAATTGTAACTAGAACAAGAAAGTTTGATCATATCAGCCCTGTTTCATGCTGCCCCGTAACTTATACTGGCTACCAGAAACATAAATTCTACATCATCAGTACTTCATCCAAAGCACACTTTAATTGTAAATGTCACATTCATAGCAATGTATATGTCCCATGAGCATTGTATTTACATAAGCAATAGACCACACAATTTATTTTGTGAAACTGGCTAATTAGTTTATCAAGTGAAATCTTCTACCTGAACAAAAATGATTATTTAAATGAATTCTGGCTTGTGTCCTTTATTAAGAAAATCTGTTTAAAGGAAAATGAAAAGTTAAACACAGAACTGAAATCTGCAAAGTAATTATTAATTAATTCATTCATTATCTTATGCGTAATCCTCTACAAGGGTTGCGGGGGTTCCCAAAGTCCATTTAGAGGAGAATGCTTGCTGGGTAAATACACCCAGGACAGGGCGCCAATCTAACCCTGGGCACACACTCACTCCCACAGCCACACACACAGACTATATGGGGAAATACAGAAAAGTCCATTTACCTTTTATTCTTGTTTTTGGACTGTAGGAGAAAAATGGAGAACCCAGAGGAAACCCATGCGGACACATGGGGATAACATGGAAACTCCACCCAGATTGGGACTGATTGCAATGGTCATGCACAGTTTCAGGCCAGACAGATAGAAAGATAAAAAGTGTAAACATGTATGAGTTCACCAAATTTATACAAACTAGTTTTAAACACTCTTACTGAGCTGTAGTGTGTCATTAATATTGCTCCTGCCTTGCCTGGAGAATATGTGCTATCAGGAACAACTTTACTTGGTCAATACAAAATAAAGAGCAACAGAGATACTAAAGCATATGGAAGATGAGTCCGAGTTCTTAGTGCAATGTAGACTTTATCACATCTTCGGATAAACATCAATAGAAACTCCTCAAGCAGAGAGGCATCTGAAAATGCTCTTCATTCCAACCATGACGTGCAACTAAAGTGTTTTTCAATCACGCTGAAATTTTAGAATCTCACACAGCCTTGGGTAGTTAATATTTTATTGAGTTTACATTTTCCACGCATTTGAACTAAAGACTAGAAAGCCCATAGGATTTCAATTCTCTACTCTTGTTATAATAAAATAAAAAGGATTAAAGTGAAAAATGAAGTGCTTATACATCATTCCTTTAAGCTGTGATTACACATAGCCCAAATCATTTTCACATACACCAAAGCAAAAGCAATGAGTATTCAGTGGCAGGGCATCATTTTATGTCTTCAGTATTATTGCCACTGGGAAATCCATTGCTTGGCATTTAACAGAGCTTGTACTGCCTCATCCGACTTCCCTCAGGAGTAACAGTGACTAGCATTAGCGGAAAGTTGCCACTAAATAAGGTTCGGATGAAATAGGGCCAATTAATATGCTTCGCAGTGTTGGGATGAAAACAGCTTGTGTAATCTTCATTAACAATAACTTAGGCTTAGTGTTTGAAGTGGCTTCCGTAGAACAGAAGGCATGTGATAGGCAGAAGGATAAGCAGCTATCTGTGCAGTGACACTGCTAATTTGATTCAGGCTGTGGTGTGAGGAGGATGTGGGCCTGACGAAGCCTCTAATTATATCGTTTTTTTGAGGGCCACTGGGAAAACCGGACTGGGAACATTGTCTGGGCTACTTATTTTGATAAAATATTACACCGATGGAACAGCGACAGTAAGGAAGGTACCCAGTCGTGAAGACTGCTGCTGCTGCAGCAGTATTCAGCCATTTATTTCTACATCTCTTGGCTTCTACAAAGCAATGTAAATGCAAAGACCGTCACAAGGACCTACCTGTAAAGACCTTGCATTTACATTACTGCCATTTCCCCTCTAAAGCCATCCAAATCACTGCATGCTTAAACAGAGGGGTTTTATGACTGACCGAATGCCTTTATTTAACGAGTCACCCACTGGATCCTCCGGTATTTTACATTTACATTTTATTTAGCAGACGCATTTATCCAAAGCGACTTACGAAGATCCCAAATTGGTTGGGATCAGAACACAGGGTTGATACAGAATCCTTGGTGCAATGAGGGTTAAGGGTATTGCTCAAGGACCCACATTGGTAGTTTCAGTTGACCTGGGATTTGAACCCACAACCCTTAGATTGATAGTCCAACGCCCTAACTAACGCCCTAATATTTTTGTTAAACAATATTGAAGATCTTGCATACAAATATAAATTGATCACCATGCCGAAATGGGGAGAACATTTCGGGTGCTGGGCAAATACACCCAGGACAGGGCGCCAACCTAACACTGGGTACACACTCACTCACACAGCCGCATACACACACACTATATGGGGCAATTTAGAGTGGCCATTCAACTTGAATTCACATTTTTGCACTGTAGGAGAAAACCAGAGAACCTGGAGTAAACTCACATGGACACCAGGAGAACATGACAGGCAAACGTGCCACTGTGCCAACCCACAAGGCAAGAAAAAGATTTGACATGGTTACAATTAAAAATAAGGCTCTAATCAGCAAGTAAGATTTGGCCCATATATGATTTCTTGTTCCAGCATTTACCTCATCGGTTTCATCTACCATTATTTTCAAGTAACATATTATAGAAGTAATGTATTAAAATATTAAACATACATGTAAATACATATATGCATAATACATATGAATACTACATAATGGTTTAGTGATAAGTAAGAAGAATATAAAACAAAACTAGAGCTAAATGTTGGTTGGGGTAGATAAGGAAGACCATGTGTTACCAGATTAATATGCACAAGATGATCAACACGGACAGCTGGTGTTTAAATTCACATTGGAATAAGGAATGTATTTTAACATGCATACACCAATTTGCCCACATGCAGGAATATCAGTCAGCTTTATTTTGTTCTAGGAAGATTTCAGCAGAATAGTAACTACATTAAAACCTTATGTAAGGTTTATGTCTGCGTGCTTGGTTTGTTAACTGCATTTAATACAAGTGTATTAAATTGCTTATGTTGCTTTGATTGAGCTCCATCTAATGAATTCATGTCATCGGGGTCCTTTCATCTTGTTTATTTCAATACTTCATTGTTAACTGCTCGCTACAGCTGCACAGAACCATTATGACTTCCCAACAAGACGTGTTAGCCATCAATCCCCAAAGAGCACTGATAAATGAAACCGAAGAGTTTTATTGACTAAAGTGCTTGAATGCAGGATCTACCATCATAAACTTTCTGATGTTGGGCAGCCCAGCTCAGATGGATTACAATTTAGAAAACTTGAAAGCATGTTAAAAATCACTCCTAATTTGATTTTAAGACGCATTGAAAAACAATTTCTGTATGGCATATTCTTCCTTCATAACCTGCAGGTACAGCTGGAAAATAAAGCTTTTTTTTTTCCCTTCTTAATTTTCACATTGCTGGCCAACACATCAACATCCCCCAATAAAGCCTGTCCCTGCTAATCACACCACAAAATCTTTCATACATCAGACTCAAGGACACAGAACCATTCTGCATGATCAGAACTGTACCCTTTTGAATGCTGACAAACTGGATATAACCACTTCATATGGTGTAAAGTACCATCTTTATTATTATTATTACTACATCTTTATTATCTTTATTTTCATGTTTTTTTTTTTAATTCAAAACATGCTTCAAGTGGAATGACCAGACCTTTACAGCCTCAGTGCATTTTTTCTCAAAATCAAATAATTGCTTTAAGAAACTTGGGTACATAAAAAGTTAGAAACTGTGTTAATTGCAATTAAAACAGTAAAAAACAACTAAAATAAAAATACCAGCACATTCAATATTAGCAAAGTATGTTACACACTATTATTTTGCTTCAGCTTTTATCAAGATATGTTTCTGAATCTCTGTGTTACTCTAATGTCTTGTTACAAAGTTTTTTTTTTTCGTTTTTTTTTCAGTTTTGTTTAGACTTAATACAAGGGAGCTGTCGGGATTAAGGTATAGTACAATCATAGTGTTCACACAAAAGTTCAAACTCACATTACACCTCTTTAGAATGATTTATTTACCATTTACATTTAGTAATTAACAGATGCTTTATCCAAATTAGAGAACAACACAAGTCAGTAGTGAAGGAGAAACCAGCTACACTGTAGTATCACTGTACCTGATCATTATCAGAAATGGCTTCTGATCAGATGTGTATATTGTCAATAATCTCACAGCTGCACAAACGGCTCAGCCAATCAGGACCAGAACTACCAGTTTTATAAATATGAATGTGTTTCCTCTGATGTCTGATTCCTTTCCTTTACATAACACTATTGCCTCTTAAGTGCATGACAAACCACTCCCATCATGCACATTGCAGAGGTTACTGGTACAACTGTACAACAAATAGATTTATTTATAAAAAGCATTGCTAATTTAGCTTGCGTGTATCTCAACATGTCTTTCTCAGAAGTCATCATTATGTGAATTTAGCTTGAAGGCTATTTCCCATAAGTGTATTTCCCATATTGCTTTACTATCGTGTCAGACAGACTTCCTTAATTTGATTTAAACTCAATTCCCATCAAGACTAAAGAAGTCACATATATACATACGGCAAATGAAATTACATTTACTTAAGATAGTTTTTAGCAAATCCAAAATGTCTAAAATGTAAAAACACTAGGACTTCAGTTAACATAATATCACAAGATATTTTAGACCATAAAACATAATCATATATTGCTACCATCACCTACTAGGCATTAGCTTAATCTGACTTCTGTAGAATACATTCTTTGCTATACCTATAGTCTACTGTGTTTAGATTTGATGGAAGTGACTGATCTAAAAAAAAAAAAAAAAAAAAAGCAACTTGCACCTGCATTAAAGCAGGAATGCTGCTGATGAGCCCAAGACAAACAGACATGGCCCAGAGCCCCTTAAATTAGCAATGTGGTAATGAAAATGACATTTCCCATTAAAAAACATCATTTGCAGCAGAGCGCATAAAAGGGTGTTTTAAGGCCAATGATTTTAAAGCCTACTGCTTAACTGAGATGCATTTAATAGCATGATTAGTGTCCTCAGTGGTAAATACTTCTGCTTTCATTTGTTATAGTTTAATACCAGTATGGAAACTGCCTGCTGGTTTATGCACACACGCACGCACTCATCGAACCCCCCGCCAAAGGAACACCAGATTAAATGTAATTTTGGTGCTGAATGAGTCATAATTTTCAGCTCTGCAGTGCTGCTGATTTTTTAACAATGTGTTTACTTTAGTGTACACATTAAAATAATTACAACACACAATTAAAATAATCTGCCTTATTGCTCCACCTTGCACAAACCCTTATAAAAAATGTTAGGTGGGTCTGGGGTCAACATTTTGTACCAAACTTTGTCAATTATCAAAATGAACAAAATCAAAAACAATGTTGGGTACAAAATAGCAAATGATCAAATGTTACCAAGTTCTCTTTATATGTAAAAAAACAGACACTAGATTTCATGTAAAGATAATTATTAACCAAAAAAAATGCCACAACACGGTGGCTTAGTGGTTAGCACATTCACCTCTCAGCGCTGGATGGGTGAATTTGGGAGGAGTTTCCATGTTCTCTTCATGTCTGCGTGGGCTTCCTTTGGGTTCTCCGGTTTCCTCCCACATTCCAAAGACATGGATTCAAGGTAAATTGAAGCTCTGAATTGCCCCGTATAGTGTGTGTGTGTGTGTGTGTGTGTGTGCGATAGATTGGCACCCTGACCTGGGTGTATCTGCCCAGCACCCTGGATGGGCATGGGGAACCCCACCGTGACCCTAGTACAGGATTAAGCGAAGGATAATGAATGAATGAAGGATAAAAATGCGTAAACCAGCATCTGTAATAGCATGAGGGTGCATCAGTATTCAGAACACGGGTCATCAGCATATGCACTGTAAACAAAAGTATTGTCACACACCTCTTAATCACTGAATTCAGGTGTTTTATTCAGTCTCACTGGGCCAGATACTAAACATTAAGTACCCAACAATGCCTTTCAAATAACTGCATCATAAAATTCTACTTGCAACAACAATTAGCATTGCTGAAACTAAAAAACACAAAAAGCATCCTCTGATAATTCCTCAGTACTTACAGAACGGTGCTTACAAGATGCTTTGGCCTTTTTAATTGGTGAATTATTCTCAGTTTAGCAAAGACACTGTGGTGTTTAAAAATCTGCTGACTCAAGGGTGTATGTATTTAAGTATATACACATAAAAAAAAAAAAGATAAATAAATTTCAAAATAAATCAGTAAACATTTTAGGAGTTTATGCAAGTACACCACTGTTGCAATTTGCAAATGTCATATGCAAATTAAAATAGAACAGCAAGCAGAGTAGCGCTGCCTCCTGCTGACCATTGGCTGATTAAAATGATGTTTTTCACTTTAAGGACTAACCTTTCTGCAACAATTCCATGTGTATGTTGCATGTGATTGAAATGCGAAGTCTCATAACTCAAGATGACAGCCCCCTCTGCATGCAAAATTTAAAGCTTCATTCAAAATATAATCTTTCATGATGCAAAAGCTAATTTTTAAACCACTCCAGTACTCACCCAGGAAAACATGCCATAAGCTACAATGTATTTACTGCACATAAAATGTACAATATATGATTTCAGGACAGAATGTATTAATAAAAGCTCTACAAAAGAAAAACAGTTTGAATCCACACAACACTGATCTAAATCAGTCAGTACTCCATAAGCACTCCATTCTAAACTAAACTAAAAGGCTAACCGCTATTTCAAACCACCACCAGCAACGCCGCGTGTGCTACAAATGTTCAAAGCATGCAAAACCTTAACCCAGCAAGACACAGATAAGCTAAATCTGCCAAAAGATGAAATTCAGGCGAATGCAAAGCTTTTGCGATAAAAAAAAAGCGACTTAATCTGCCCAACATATTTTTCAAAGAAACCCTTACTGTCTCCGCCTTACATGCAAACAAACCTTATGTACTGAATGTGAAAGAAAAGACACAGTTGTTAACAAGAACTCAAATCAATAACCACCTAAAAGATATCTTTTTTTAATACGTTTTTCTGTTTATTTGAATACTGAGGTGGCAGTGATGCAATTTTGCAGATATCTGCTGCAGTTCACAGATCAACAATTCAATTAGATGGCCATATGTGGAGATTTCTGTGCTTGTACAGTAACTTTGCAATGGGGAATTTAAATCATAAGGGCGTCGGTTGGAAATTAGAGTAACATTTTATCGGCCCGGCTTATTATGGAAAAATGGGATGCTGGATTTACAGCACTAAAACGAGAAATAAACATCTTCAGGTTGGCTCACAGATTTTACCCAGTTTTAAGATTTCTAATCATGACAATGACAGTGCACCTAATTCCTCCTTATAGCACAATATATACTTTACAAACAAAAGTCTGAATCTGAATTGTGGCCTTGAACATGGTGATGTATGCAGATTCTCCACCTAAAAAAATACATGTAACAAGCTGCTGGTGCTGATGATATTGCCAAAGGAGGTTTAAAATGTATGGCGTCAAAACGGGTCCAAAAGTTTTGTGAACTCGAAAAAAAAATTCGTAAGCAATTTCCTTCGTTTCACA
>JAOUQT010016150.1:0-11974 GCA_025769995.1 Xyliphius kryptos | reverse complement strand
ACACACAGGGGGTGGGGCTGGGGGGGTAATCATAATAATGACGTTAACAATGCAATTTTGTGCTGCCCTCATTCTGTTTTACATCAGTATTTGTAGTTTTTTACAGCCATACTAAAGAATGTTGTGATTCAGATTTAGTTCAGATCAGAATCAATACCTTGCTCGTGTGCTGGAGCAGAAAATCTGCAACCAAAACAACACGTTTCTACTCAAGCAACAGTTATTGAAAAATCGCTTGTCATATTGATGTAATCACTGAGGCTTTGATAATTGGACCCTTAATCAATTTAAAGCTTTTTTCATCTTTATCTCAGTGGTAGGATTTCTGTCAGAAACATGTTTTATATTGTGGTCTCGCGTCTGCGTTTGCCTTTATTTACTTGGTTTGTGTCTTTTAGTTGATTATGTTAGTGTTCATCATCAGCTTTGGTCACCTGTGTTCTTCTTTGTTCCACATTAGATGGAACTGCAGGACGGCGGAGGTCACCTGTTAAAGTGGCTGGAAGCAGCGTTGGGTGACAAAAAAACTAAAATATTCTAATGTGAGAACTACGGCTTTGGATCAAATTAAGAGACCACTGCATCTCTACATGTATGACATGTATTCCATTCCAGTGTCAGTTGAATTTTAAAAACACTGCTGTGCTCTTCACAATCCTTTAACAATCAGATGAGATGGATGACAAAGCAAGCGCTAGGAATCCCTCAAAAGTAACTGGAATAAATAAAAACTATAAACCATGCCAAAGGAGTTAAAAAGTTTTGAGTGAGGAAAAGAAGAGCTGATTGTTACAGTGTCATGTTGCTCCCATCCTTAACACTTCAAAGACTGACCACCAAAATTTTCACCGTGTGTGTGTGTGCGCAGCGTTCCCCCGCATCCCCACTGTTGTACTACAAGAACTATATCGATCTATAATTTTTATGTTTCATTATTTTATTTTAAATACTGGATTTATTGCAGGTACTCACAGCGTGCTGCTGCGCTAAAGTTTTTTTTTTTTAAATAAAACAACATAAGTAATACAACTTCAGACTTTTTTTGAATGCGTCCATTTTCAGTCATTCATAAATAGGAGACGCAGAGACAAACATGTACTGCTTTATGCTTTTGTTTTCATAAAATTACATGCTTGCTTTTTCAGATTGCATGTATGAAAGTGTTTTACATGCGAGTGTAAATGTGGCTCAGTTATCAAACACTGTGTAATTCATTTGCAAAACTTCACCATGTGGTTATCTAAATATAACTAACTAAATATTTCCTGATATTCTAATGTTTTTATTATAATCTATATTTGATTATGAATATGTAGGTACTGCACAGCGTGCTGTCGAGCTAAAGTTGCATTGCTGGCAGTCTTTTTTATTTTATTTTATTTTTAGTCACTGAAATTAGGATCGATTTCACAGAATTTTGCTGCAAGTGCTTTTTTCAGCTTGCATTTCACTGGCTGGGGTGGGGGGGGGTGTGGATGTGCTTTGGCTTGTTATGCATATGAATAGCTGACAAAAGACCCTCTAAAGGTTAGAGAAACAGGGAGCTGATGTCCTGACAAACTTAAATATCCAGTCAAGATTGTGTTAAAATTTCTAAGACAGTGGTTCGTTACGACAAGGTCAAGCAGCAGACATTGGGGACAACAAAGCTAGAGACCGGCAGAGGACCAAATGGACTCTCCATTGACCGGGATGTCAGTCAGCAACCGCAGGATGACATCAAGTCACCTACAAAACAAACGGCAAATGGCCGCTGGGCTGAAGTACACGGCAAGAACAGTTTGTAACAGGCTCCTAGAGGCGCGGTTGAAGGCATGTAAAGGCATGAAAAGCCTTTCATCAATGAGAAGCAAAGGAGAGCCAGGTCGAAGTTTTCAAAACACCATAAGGGTTGTACCATAGAGGACTGAGTCCAATTTTCAGCTTTGTCCAACACCTGCTTGTCTAACTGTTAGAGGAAGACCTGGAGAGGCATATGAGCCAGTGTATTGCACTCACCGTTAAGTTTGGTGGAGAATCTGAGGATGCTTCAGCAAGGCTGGAATTGCCAAGGACGTATGAATCAAGCAACATGCAAGGTTCTCCTGGAAAAACACTTCTGCTCTGCCAATGTTCCCAACTCTGAGGACTTTTTTTTAGCAGGGCAGTGCTCCCTGCCACACAGCTAGCTCAATGTGTGGATGAAGGAGCACCAGATGAAGACCCAGTCATGGCCAGCCCAATCTCCAGACCTGAAGCCCATTGAAAACCTCTGGAATGTAATCAAGAGCAAGATGGAGACACAAGCCATCAAAGAAAGCTGAACTACTTGAATCTTTGCACTAGGAGTGGAATAAGGTCACCCAAAATCAGTGTGAGATACGGGTGGAAAGCATGCCAAGACTGTGCATGGAAGCTGGGATTAAAAATCCTGCTTATTCCACCAAATATTGATTTCGTAACTCTTCCTGAGTCAAAACATTAGGATTGTTGTTTCTAAATGAATAGGAACTTGTTTTCTTTGCATTATTAGAGCTCTGAAGCTCTGCAACTGTTTCCTTATTTGACCATTTCTCATTTTCTGCAAATAAATATGGAATTTCAAAACGTGTTGACAGTAGTTTATAGAATAAAAGAATAAAGTCATTTCACTCAAACATTTACCATTTAAAGAGTTAAATCAGAGAAACTGATCATTTTGCAGTGTGTTGTGTTTTTGTTTCAGAGCTGTATATGTACATTTCCTTGTGCTTTGTAAAACTGAAATTTACAACCAGGAAATTATATAACCTTAGTCAGACATATCATTTAACAAGATACTAATTGAAATCAGACTTTATAGAGAGCGAGAAACAGCTGCATTGTATTCCTGGAGTAAGAGGACAAGCATTAAATCATCGCTTTTCATTGGGAAAATTGGTCTGTGGCTAAAAGTAATTGCACAGTTTTTATATAGTGCCTCAATGCAGCAAGAAAAAAGGTGATCCAGCGAAGTATCTGAGGAGGATGAAGGAGTAATATATAGTTGCCTGAGCCTGGTATGGAATCGATCCTGCTGCCACCTGTGGAGGTAAAAACTATAAACTGCAGAAAAGAAGGAAAGTTTCAGGAGAGCTGAAACTATTTAACTGAAACAAATGTTTTGGAAAGAAACGGTGGTATAAACCACAGTTCAGGTTTCTATAGGTTACAAGTCAGTGTATAGGGGTCAAAAAATACATAACTTTAGCTCCAGTCTGGAACTTTACTTTTGCCTTCAGTGCCTATTGTGGTTATGCATGACCCTGTAGGACATTTGCATTTTCTATGCATGAAACTGAGCCATGATGGAAAAGAACCTGCAGGGAGGGGCCTTAATTCATAAAGGTTCATGGGGTTGATCATTAAGTTATTGTGTCTAGTTGGATTGGCCTGACCGTGAGGATGGTGAGGATAAAATATTGGTGTGGATGCCTGTTAACTGGCTGAGGGAGAATGAATGTAACCTGATTGAGGGCGACATGTAGGTTTATGAAAAGCCCCAGCACAAAGGCCTTGATGTGATCGCAGTATGTGCAGCACTACACATCTGACATTAATCTTCAATGTACTAGCGTTGAAGCTAATCACACAAACGGCTTGCTACGGCCTGCACATTTGCATTTTGATTGGCTCTTGGTGTCACTGGCTCTTGAAGGAAAAAGTTGAGCTCAGTTTCTTAAGTTAAAGAGGAACAATACCAGTACAGTTATGAATGAATAATCAGAATTATGTCAGAACAATGTTTAAGTGGTCCTCCAATCTGGACCCTGACCTGGTTCTCTACATTTAATCTGAAAAAAACTTACACACATAAAACCTCACCATTGTGCCACCACCAACAGAGCTACCAACACCACCACCACTTAGATAAAGCTGGTGATGTAGATGATGATGATGGGTAATGATGGTGGTGGTGGTGATGATGGGTAATGATGGTGGTGCCAATGGTGGTGGTAATGATGGTGGTGGAAAACAATGGTGGTAATGATGATGATGGTAGTAATGATTGTGGTGATGGTGCTGACAATAGTGATGTCTTTGATGACGGATCTGGTAAAGTGCTTAAAAAAAAAAAAAAGCGCTGATTAAATTTTACTTTGGCTCTCATGGTCATCACTGTTCCAGTTCCTCGAGCTCCTCCATCTAAATGCCTGCAGGTCACTGAGCCGCAAACCGCCAGTATTTCAGACTTTCACCTGTCTCCCAGGAAAAAGTAGCCTAAGGGATGATGGGAAATTGCGTTTCCAGAGTGATGAAGATGTCACAAAGGTTCATAAATTTCCAGATGGGCATTCAAATGTTCTTCCTGTCTTCAGTTCCTAGTTATTTTTAATGGCCTGCAGCAGTGATGAATACGTCCCCTTCCTCCAGTGTGAGGTGATAAATCACATATAACATTAAACCAATATATAAAGTGATGCTGAAGGAAAAACAGAACCAACATTGATTTCAGCTGCTTAGTGGTTTGCGAAGGTTACGATTTAAAACGAACTGTTATAAAGACGTGATGGCAGAATGAGCAGGAGATTAAAACTTCTGTTAGTGGAACAGTAACATGTACAGAACATGGACTTTACTGCCCCGTAACTCACAGGAACCTCGCTTTAATCATTTAAACCAAGCTTAGGATTAAATGTTTTCATGTTGGTGCAGTAGTTTGCATGTTCGCCTCGTTGAGAGAAGGTCCTGGGTTTCTATTTTGAGTAAATTTTTCAATTGTGAAATTTTCTTTTTGTGGCTTTTTGCATTTTCATGACACAGTCCATAAATGTTATTATTAAATAAGGAATATAAAGGTCTGTAGATTTCAAGCCTAAATCAACAAATAAGGAAAGAAAGGAAGGAAGAAAGAAGGCCACCGTTTCTCCTGTGTAGCTTAAAACTCTTTTTCTGAAGTATATTTGTATGTTCTTTCTTAGATTTATAAAAACAAGAGAAACTGTGTCCTATAACTGAGCAGCTGATCTGGCTTTAGGGTTTTACAACATCAGCTGAACGACCCAGCCTCCACCCCTGCATTGACGGTTGCCACTTTGCTCTAGTTTATAGTTGTCTGGTTTAGTTGTATTTTGTCTGAATGTAAGAATGTTTTGCTTGATGACTGACGTTTAACTACTTAAGAACTTACAAACTGTGGTCATGGAACTGAAGCAGACGTCTGAAGCTCTGTGTCCTGAAGCAAAGGCTTCTTTAAGAATCACAAACTACTCTCACATAAGCTTTGCTGCATCTCACCAAGTTTGTCCATGATAAATCAAAAAGCCATCAAAAAAAGTCGTGGAGAAAGAAAAAAATGTTTCTGGAACAGAAGGCAGCAGCTTTTCCTTCGTGATTGTACAGATGGAAATGAAACCACGTATGCATCACAGTCAATTGAACATCCTCACTTCCCAATTTGGGTTCTCATTCCAGTCTCATTGAAACAAGCTAAAAACAAGAGGCTGCAGCTGCTCATCAACGCCATGTCCTTCCTTTATGTCCGTGTGAAAATGATTAAAGAACGTCCAGAATAATAACTGCTGTCACTTTATTTAGATCTTGGTTTCATTATGTGTTATGCATTTATAAAGTAATATTATTGCAGTAGAATAAATCACTCAAAACGCATCTTTCCAGAAGCAAAAAAAAAAGAATTAAAAGCAGATTGTATATGAATCAGGGTTCATTATACTGCAGTGTAAATGGTTCACCCTGAACTACTGACCCGTGTTGTGTTCTCACTGCTAAAGCACTAAATCACTTCCCCAGGAAAAAACTATTATTAATGCTTATATTCACAAAGTATTTTAGGGGAAAATGATAACAAGTGAGCTTGAAGAGTTCAGAGAGCATGTGGTGCTGTAATGCTGACAGTAGGGGGAGCCCTCTTGAATAAGTAACCTGCAGTCTCTGTGCTTTTTACCTCAATGTCATTAAGTAGTTTAATTTAAATACTTTATAATGAATTTGTTTTTGTGTCTAAAAAGTTGAAATGAGTTCAAAGCCAACAAATGTGTTTTTATTCAGCTTTTTCTTTTAAAACACACTTTGAATCTGAACAAAACCGCTCAAGGATGGTTCTCCCACTGAGTGTTGCTCATATCAGGGTTGCATTCTATAAAAAGAACATCTACTGTACTGTACCAGGGTGTTTCCTGTCTGTGGTCACCTCTCAGCTGAGAACATCATGAAGGACACCACACTGTTGTAAACTGCTCGGTCTAAAAAACTGAACTGAACTCTGTGTGTATGTCGTAACACATCTAGTCTGTTCTATAATGTCAGTCACACTTGGACATTATTTAATAGCATTATGTAATTATCGGATCATTATAAACATATTCAGAAAGTTTCCTTAAAGATACTCGATTCATTACAGAAAAAGCAGTAGGCTGAATAAAACCTAAAAGTCAAAACTCCACCAGAAACCACAGAAGTTGGCTGCCTGTCTGCAGGGACTCTGCTCCTGACGAGTGTTTAAAATGCTGAGACCTTAAATGTGTGACCTCTATAGCTGTAGCCAGCAGTAAGTGAAGCACTCATGCGTATTAATAGGCAAAGTAATGCATGAACACTGCTCCATCTCGGAGAGCCTCCCTCCTTTATCATTTGGGACCATGAATCAGCACGGGGAGCTAAAATAGACAACTAGGTCGCTGCAAATTTGCTTCTATTCATCAGCCCACTGCTGGCTATGGGTAGGCGAGCAAGAAGGGAAAGGAAGAACATGCAGCGTGCATCGTCTGTGAGCGATGCTGCCCCACTTTCACAAAGATGGATGAAAAGATCGCTGTGAACCATAGAACAGTTCCAAACAGAAAACCCTGCAGCTCTGTGTTTACTGTCCAAACACTCTAAACTCCATCATCTGTCCACGACAAATTCATACAACTGTGTTCTATTGTAACAACTGGCTGTGATGTCGGACTGAAGAGAACCAAAAGAGCTCAAGAGTGGATCATCAGTGCTCACGTCATATTCCTGTGTGATTCTTAGTGATACTCTAAGGTTAGCTTATGGTTTGAGAAGACCACCTTCTTATTTCAGCATGGAAAAGCTATGGACCCAGAACCACAGCTAACTGAGCTCATCTTTAGACTTTATTGATTATTTTTCAATAGAGTTCCGAGCCCAAATCCCCAAAAGTGCAGCTGAAGCGGCAGTGGCAAGGAAAAAAAATCTTCCAATTATGTTTTTTATTAAGGAAGACAAAGCCTCAGTGGGAGTCTCCTCCTCCTCCTCCTCCTCCTCCTGTGCAGGACACACATGTACAGCTTGTGCGGTGGTCAGGCCTCCAGCTAAAGTCCAAATTTAAAAGTATGAAACCTGTGATTTTGATGATGAGAGACTATTTTTATGTTTCTGATTTATTTATGAAAATAACTAAAGGAAATCGGGGGCTTGTTTATCATGAATGCTTACACCACATATCGCTCATCTTATTACAGCAAAATCAATACCCTCTCAGAGTCCACAGAGAGGGGAGGGGGTGAGGGAATGAGTGTGAACTGTATAGTTTTAATAAAAATCCCAGCTTTGAGAAGAAATCTAAACATGAACACAGTGAGTGTACCTTGCTAATTAGATTTAAAGTCAGATCTCTTACTTCACTCTTAAGCAGAGTAAATCCTATAAACACGGAATTCTCGAAGGAGCTGCGCTTCTTACTCTGCACTAAGCTTAAACTGCACCAACATGTAGATTGATTACAAATAACCACAAAGTACACAAGCAGAGATTTACAAAGAACCAAAGTTCTTTCCACCTGGGTGCATCAGATACAGAGCCCATGTGTTCCCCAGACGCACCGACTCCAACTCAACATGTGCAGTGGTGAACCCACCATATGCACAAACAGCTCCTATATATATATATGTGTGTGTGTGTGTGTGTGTGTGTGTGTGTGTGTGTGATATGTGTGTGTGGGGGGGGGGTGGCGGGGGGGGACCCCACCTGTGAAAATGATCCACAATTAGTCCAGCTCATGGTTATCTAACACAACCTTTTTAACTTACAGATCAAAAGCTAGTGATCTAATGACATTAAATAATATTATAATGACATCCTTACATTCTTTGGACCTTCCAGAGAAACCCAACATAGATCCATGCAGAACATGCAAATTTCAAACAAAGGAACTCCGAACCAAAGCCAGGATTTTTTTTTTTTACCACTCTGCCTTCATATAAAGTGTGACTACTTTTCTTAATAAAGATTTATAATTATGTTTAATTATTTAGCTTGCTTTTAAAGACTAAATGTGCACAGGAGGAGCATGTGTTCACAGATTTGTACTTAAAATATTTTACAGGAGAGCATTTGACGGTTTACTGTGTGACAACCATGTGTGCAGATTTAAAAGTAAATCCTAAAATAAAGTGAGTGAAGCAGCACTGCACACAGTGAACCCACGACTTCAGTCAGACCTTCACTCACACAAACCTCCTCTCTGGGTTTCTAGGCTGCTTTCAGAGCTGCGATGTGCATGGACATTAAATTGGAAGCTAAAGAGCTGCTCACTGGAGAGCTGAATTGGTAATGAGAACATCTTGAGGTTGAGGGAATCAAACTGGGAAACACAATGACGGCTGGGAGACAGCGCGCTAAACAAAACACAAACCAAGAGATTTATTGATCTTATGTGCAGAACCTGCCACTAGGTCCAGTTTTAAGGACAGCTGCCCTCAGGGAACAGCTGATCACTGAGCTCTTTAGATGGCATCTGCTGCTTCACACGTGACCATGTTTAGCAAAAACAAAAAGAACCACTCGAAAGTAAACTAGTAGCATCATAAACTGTTAAACTGACCAATGGCTCAATGAATTTAGTAAGAAACTCAATGTAAACACCTGACCAGTGTAAATTTATTACACTGAAGATTAAAAGAAGTGATCTGTCTGTAAATAATTGTTGGGAAAAGACTAACTGTAGAATCTGTACAGGATGTGAGACTAAATGTTCATCGAAAGTCATTTGAAAATGAATGATCTACTTAATGAAGCAGTAAAGAGATAACGATCACAGCTGCTGCTTTAACTGGAACAGAGAGGATTTGTAACTTTGGTGATGAACCAGCCCGTTTCTCACTGACCAGTCAGTTCATTGCTTGTATTTCCCATTCATGAGTAGATCTTTGTTTTATTTAGGTTCCTTTAAGGTTGCAGTGATTAATGTTCACATGGGATATCAGAAACCAAACGCTGCGCACGCTGCCTTCAGTCTCAGGTCCCAATAACACAACATGAAGTCTTTTAAAATATGAGACTATGTGTCATTGCTTGTAAAATTACTTTAGCGTTTGGATTAAAGCCCAGCCTTTGCTCTGATGGAAGGCCCTCATACAGATTCCTAACAATTCTATTAACTTATGTAATCTTCCTAAAATACTCTTCAGTAACGAAGGTAAATCATGTCAGGACAAAAGATGTTGGAAGAGGAGATTAATCTTTAGGGTTGTGTAACATTAACATTGATCCAGTCTGTAAGGAAACCCTGCCAACACTCCACCTCCACCAGGGTTTCACTGATCACGCGTTGCAGGGTGGCGCCATCAACATAAATCTATACACTTATTCATAAAAGCTGACGTTCAAGGATACAGCAGATGAGAATCAAGCTAATTCTAAATCAGATCCTAGATTTGGTAAATTATAATGAACACAACACAGATACATGTAAGAGAAGAGAACTTTCATCAAACATTTTTTATTTTTAACAACATCATTTGACTGAAAGGTTTATTTTGTCAATTAAATTATCAGTCACATCACATGACCATAAAAGTGTCTTATTTTCTCAACAAATAAGTTTAATATGTCTGTTATTTGTTTTATTCTGTAATTATTCAAGTTTTAAATGCTTTTCAGGTCGTGGCTTTGCTGTATATAAAGTTTGGATTCTGATCGCAAAGGTTTTGTCTTTACATTTAACAATATTCAAATGACCGTCTAGGAATCGTGTCTCTGAATGTGATCGAACACACAAAGGTAAAACTTAAGAGGTTTGAAATATTCCATGATGATTTTATGTGGTACATGTGATGAAAAACGTGCCCTTTTCATCACAAAATAAACACAGTTATGAATAAATACAGATAGTTATTCAATAATTTAAAATGTCCTTAATCACACGTTATTTCATAATGGTTATAGATAATGACCTGTAACCTTAAAACACCAAAATTAATAATGTCTCAATTCTAACAATTACTAATCAGCATCACCCAAGTATTATTATTATTATTATTATTAGTAGGAGTAATATTTTATTTAATTAGCAGGCACAGCATTGACGGCTGATAAAAAGGGGGAACTGTAGTCTCATGATCTGAGGACAGACAGGATTCTGGTGTTCTGGAGTGAAAGTTTAAAACTCAGTATCTATTCACACGTTCATGATTTTTTTTCTGATGGATGATGCATGAGAAAAAGAGTCCAGGCTGAATGTGTTCTGCACAATGGGGTTTGATTACAGCTGTTAGTCAGGATGAGGCTGGTGTATTTTCAAAAAGAACTGCAGAGATCAGAAAGACAGTAGATTTAAAGATGAACAAAAACATTAAAGAAATTAAATAAAAAAAGGAATGAAATCTTTTTTTTTTTTATTTACTGTGCAACAAAATTATCCATCTTGTAAGTCTGTGAGGGACAATAGTATGGGGTTGAGGTTAGAATGTGAAATTATAAACAAGAAATTTGTATAAAATTATCTGCAAAATGCCTAAATGTAAATGAGCTTTAAAATCTGCAGGGCTATTAGTGTGCCAATGTTTATCGTTTAATGATTTATCTATTTTAAACTTAAATGTCAGACATAACCATATGGATGTGTGTAACTTAAATATGACAAATGTAAATATGTTATTAAAGAAAAGTTTGAATAATAAAGTGCTCTAAAGTTGACATGTATTGAACAAAGTAAGACAGACTGGTCTGCAATAATCTGAGCCTGATTTATAGCCTTGGTACCATTTATAGCCTTTGTATGGATGTAACCCAAATTCATCAGGGGCACTAGACTTAGGCATGGGTCAGCTGGCAATGGAAATGGGAACATTGTGTTCACTTAAAAAGTCTAGACAAGCAGCTCTAAGGAGCAAGTGGTACGGCACGTCACAGTGGTCGTCCTTCCTCTTCACAGCATCTGTTTATTCGAGTTGTCATGAATTATTTGTTTAATGAATGTAAAAATCCTGTACTGCAGTCATGCCTTGCTGAGGGTCACGGTGAGGGCATACTTGTTCTGGGTCACCTCACTGTGGGGGTTTGAACATTTAGTAAAGCACTCGGCACTTGTGATAAACCGTAAACGTGGAGGGCAAAAAGGATTCAACTTTATCAGGGTAGTTCCTGTAAGGACGGGTAATCCTGGAACCAAATTCTGAAGATTGTTTGAAGAGTATTGGCGGATTTTTAAAAACCTGTAATGAGTCTTTGAATTCAAGTTCATTTCTTTTATAGCGCGGTTTAACGGAGTGCATCGTTTTTAAAGCAGCTTTAAAAGTTCAAAACCTGATCTTCCAAAGAACACGCAGAAGCGACTCAAATTGTATTTTAGGATTTGTACCGGAGAACAACAAAATAAATGTTTATGTTGGTCAACAGATTAAATTGGACGAGTCCCTTACTGAGCCTTGGTCCTCATAAGATTGCATCCTTTTCAAAAAAAAAAAAAAAAAAAAAAAAAATATCAGGGAGTTTTTTTATGCCCCTATTGCTTTGGCTTTCGCTCTGTAATGCTTCTTTGAGAAAATGGACAACTGTAAAAAGATCTACAGAAATGAATAAAGGTTTGAAATCTACAGGGGTTGGACAATGAAACCGAAACAGTTGGTTTTGGAGCACAATAATTGATTAGTATGGTGTAGCGTGTCCTTTTGTGGCCAATACGGCGTCCGTTGGTCTTGGGAGTGACCTCTACAAGTCCTGCACAGTGGTCAGAGGGATTTTAAGCCATTCTTCTTGCAGGATGGTGACCTGGTCACTACGTGATGCT
>JAOUQT010016141.1:0-11974 GCA_025769995.1 Xyliphius kryptos | reverse complement strand
GGTGTCTACAACCCACACAAGTTGCTCAGGTAGTGCAGCTTATTCAGGATGGCACATCAATGCGAGCTGTGGCAAGATGGTTTGCTGTGTCTGTCAGCACAGTGTCCAGAGCATGGAGCAGATACCAGTGTCATATAGGCACGTGGAGGCCACTACTAAACCTCATTTTAACTTGTCTTGAGGAATTTTCATTCAAGTTGGATCAGCCTGTCATTTAATTTTCAACTTTAATTTTGAGTATGATTCCAAATCCAGATCTCCATGGGATAATAATTAAAAAAAAATTATTTTGTTCTCAGCACATTCCACCATCTACTAAATAAGATTTTTAAACTGACATATTTTATATTATGTGCTATTTTAGTGTTCTTTTTATTTTTTTGAACAGTTTATATTCTGCTCTATTCACTTGGCTCTTATACTCAAAATCTTTGATTTTGCATAGTTAGAAACTTGAAATGTAGGTACAGTTTTTATAATTGGATCAGATAATTTGCATCGGCTGATAGAAAATCAAAGATCAAGGTGTGAAGACTGTCATGAGTTATTTTTTCTATAGCCACCTTATGTTGTAACCATAATCATTCTGGAAAATTTGAAAACAAGGAAGACAAATAAATATGCCACAGTGCAATCAAGTTGTGTATTCCTTAAACTGTAAGGCAAATATCTTGTACAATTTGAGAAAAAAACAAAGTTTAACTGCTGATATGTTATTTGGCGTCAGTTGTAGAAATTTTATTAACCAGAAAACTGTAATGTGTTTTAATTAGACAACTTAGCTTCTGTGGATGAAATTTTCTAAGGACTAACAGAAATATAATATGTTGTAAAAAAAATAATAATATATGCAATACATATTGTATTTATCCTGAAACTCAGGTTATTTTAATTTTTCCCACATGCTAAAATATCATCATCTTATCATCATCTTTGTCGCTTTGTTTTCTAGCTGTTCCCATTATGTGCAGCAAATGTGGATCATTATTATCTATCCCACCCTGTTCATTTGGCCTTCCGCTTCTGCTCTTGCCTGACTACGCCAGTCTCAGTGTTCTTCTCCCAATAATACTCTTATTCCTCTTCTGCACATGACAAATATAAATAAATAGTTTATTCATTAAACTACACCTAAAGGTGTACATGGATGCTGTTTGAAAATATATACAATTTTATAAGCACACCAGTTTGTTTTAGTCCTCTAATGAATAATCTTTCCAGAATGAATAAAAAATGCTGAACATTGACAAGTTTTTCAAGAGTCAAGCGTTTTATTGTCTTAAGCACAAGAACCAGCAGTTACATTGTACTATGAACATTTTTACTCTGCTCGACCTCCCGGACTAAAAAAACAGTATTACGCAATTAAAAGAGAAACACAATTAAACTACACTAAACTAAACATAATATACAGTATACATAAATATACATAAACATATATACAACAGACAAACAAAAAATGTGCAAGTGTGTTGTGCAGAATATGCAGTCTGTGCAAATATAATGCAATTTGTACAATACAATATATGGAATATATAAAATGAAAGAAAATATTGCTTAGAAAAGACAAATAGAATGTTTATGACTCTTTGAATATGAATTCTTTTTCCAACTGTAAAATATATTTTGATCTCTTCATGATTAGTTTGTAAGCACAAGGTCTAGCCCTGATAATCCTCATATTAAAATTTCCAGGTGTTCTCAGAAATGTATTGTGTTTTTTTATCACTTTATCTTCGAGTAGTTTATTTTTTTTCTAAACTTTAATAATCAAATTACTTATTTCCTGAAATATGTGCTATGTAAGCCTATGAATACATGATAAATTTACTGGATTATGCCTAAAATTAATTGATTTCACAGCAGAGTGAATCCCTGACTACATTTTTTAATATTGTCCTATAGCACTAACCAATGTGAAGTTATGGGCTATCGACAGACAGTGCTTTCAGACCATCATGATGAGAACCGGACTGATCAAGCATGCAGAATACATGGAGTTTCTCAAAAGGTTAGAAACCATCTTGTATTTGGATGTATCCATGGGCATGTGTGTGTGTGTGTGTGTGTGTGTGTGTGTGTGTGTGTGTGTGTGTTTTACAGCTGTCATGTTAACTGTCTGACAAGTTCATGAATAAGTATTTCTTGCATCCAGGCAAATAAATTTCCTTCCTTCTTTTCATCATCTGAAGCCGTATTTGCATAATAGTACACTATAAAGAAAGCACAAGATATGTTTTACATATTAAAAGCAAACTCGTGCATGGTTGCATTCACAAATTAACTGTTACTTTGAAGAAAATCTGAAAAAAGTTTGTATAGAAGATCAGTTGCTGGGAATCTGGAACCGTTATTGCTTAATTGGTGGAGCATTTTTTGTGCAAGTATGTCATAGGAAAAATAGAAAGTGCACGTAATGGAATTCTGTTAGCAGAATGACATTTAAATCATGGATTTATAGATCAATAAATACTAAATAATGTCCTAAATTCAGGTAAAACATAATTTCAGATAAACCCCACCACACGATAAATTACATTGTGTGAATAAAAGCACTTTCTTATTTGAAAAAAACTAAGCCTTTGGTGATTTTGCTCTTTATATTCACATTTTGGAGCTCCACCTGTTACCAGTTAAAATGCCACATGTGGAATCTTTAGAAACAGTAGTGTGACTGTAGTCTTTTCAGTGCCATCTTTTTTGTATCGCAACCATCAATTTCAATTCAATGAATGGAACTAAAAACTAATCGTAATAAATAGTGATGGTTTTTTTAACCTATTATTTGTTAAATAAATTCAATTAACCAGTGTTGTTGCCGTTTCAGAAATAAAAAAAATCAGGTTAGTATATAAAAGCTGTTAGTAGAAAATATATTTGGTTTTCTTTAACAAATTTTGACTTATGACTTATTTTTTTGTATGTCTGAATATTAAAAAGCTTAGCACTAGTACCCTGCACTGTTAAAACTACCTGGCTGTCCCCCATGGAGCCTTAGTACCCACAAGGCTTTTTCCTTTAAAACCAACCATGCCAGCGTGTTTAGTGCAAATGAAAAATTATGAACATTTTTTATTACCAATGCTATTTAAATGGAATTTATTAATCGAAAATTCCATTAACACCATTATGGCCAACATAATGTTTTTATTGGAACAGCACAATAAAAAAAAGGTAAAAGTTGTTATTCTACACACTTCTAGACTCTTATCACTTAATATTCATAATTTTTCAAAATGATCCAAAATTATTTATTACAAATATGTTATGATGCGTATTTAATTTTTATTTTTGGCAAGTAACACATTATGACATTTATAGAACCCACCTGTTTAAAGCTTTGTTTAAAAAATAACTGTTTTCAATAATTGGTGTGGTCACTCAGTGGTCAGGGATTGAGTTGTCAATTTGAAACTTGAGACTTCAAATACAAATTCTCAGTCATTGACAATGTGGGCGCTTAAGCAAGTGGTGTATCATGAATGACCTTGTGATCTAATCCAAATATTAAGTTGGGAAACTTTTAAGTGGTTTTTGGATAAAAGCTTCTGCAGAATGGCCTAATATTAATATAAACATTCAGTTTGTGTCATGGGAATTAGAAACAACTAAATGTGACTATTTAATGTACTTACATTTACTTTACATTAAACAATCTGTACAACGACGCCATGCACTGTTAATACTGCCTGGTCGTCCCCCACAGTATGCCAGTGATTTCTTTTTTTCTTGCCACTGTTGCTTCGGATTTCACTTTGGGGTAACAGGCTTAGAACAGTGTAAAGCTGCTTTTAAACAATGTAGTACTATGAAATATATACATATAAATAATTTATTTTGGACTTTTTTGCAGTGTTCCAAATTTCCATGGACTACCAGAAGAAATACTGAGCAAGTTGGCAGATGTCCTTGAAGAGGTCAACATTTTTCTTAATTTTAAAACAAAAACATCTGGGACAAATTCTGAAGATTTGAAACAATTTTGTTAATATTCTTGTCATTTTATTTGAATACATTTGCCCCACTGAGTTTCCTAAAAAAATCAATAAACATACAGTTAGCCTTAAAATGTCAACAAAAATAATACATCATTCCAATTTGACATCATGCTTCTAATATTATGTATGAATTGTGTAAAGGTGACTTTGAAATCTTGAAGCCCATTAAATAAAGTAAACGGAAATTAATAACATCAATTCTCTCATATCTACAGTAATCTCTTTTTTTCTTATTGGTTTTAGTGAATATAATTAATGTCACTTAAAGAACATAAGAATTAGTGTCGTTTCTTGTAATTTATGAAACATCCGGAATTAGAAACTCCAAAGATAATGTACCCTTAAAATTTAGGGGTGGTGGAAATGCATAAAATGCCTGAACCTGGGAGGCTTTAAGGAAGTTATGGTAAAGGAGTAATGCATATGCATTTATAAATTATAGTCCTATAATGGAAACAGGTTCTGAAAATACAACTGTGGTCTCCTTAGTTCAGTACATCATTAAGGTTTTATGGAACTGATATTTTAGGAAAAATTGGTGTGCTGTATTTAGAATGCCATTTAATGGAATAATGTCATACGTCACTCATACGTCACAATGTTTTCAGTTTGTTTCAGGCATCAATGTGTAATTTTATTTGCTTAAATTTTATCATTAGTATTACTTCAATCATTAAAAGCACCAGTTTTACCTAATAGATTATACATTTTACCTGAATTAACAAATATTTTAAGTTTTAAAAAAAAAAACAATAAAAAAAAAAACAATGAACATGTTTGAACGATGAGAATCTGGTAAGCATGGTATTCAACAGGGTATTCAAAAAATCTGAGGGTTTTAAATTTGTAAGTTATGAGTGCATTAAATTTGTAATTGTGTTTTATTATGGTAAACTTATAATGTGAATTATGTGAATGAGATTTGCAAAAATGACTAGGACTGACTATATTCTGTTAGTCCAAAATATTTTAGATAATTCAAAATTCTTTAATTGTATAATTGTTTTTAGAATTTAATTTTCCCCATTTTTTTCTGTCATTTGTCCTGGTTCTATATGTAGATGCATTATAATGATGGAGATTACATTATCAGACAAGGTGCCAGAGGAGATACTTTTTTCATCATTAGTAAAGGAAAGGTAGGTGCATAATAGCACCTATGTCATGTAGCTTATGCTTTATTTTACATTTACTGGGTGTTTTAAGTAATCTGCTGTTGTACTCTAGGTGAAAATGACCCAAGAAGACTCTGTAAGCCAGGAGACCGTGTACCTGCGCTCAATGGGAAAGGGTGACTGGTTCGGGGAGAAAGCTTTGCAAGGGTAAAATTGCCCTCAATTTTAGACGTCATCAAGGCTTTTGTTTGACCTCTGTTGCAGATCTCCTACTGAGATGAGCTCCTGTTGACTGCACATCACTGAAAGCAAATTTCAACTGCTGCTGAATCTAGGACACAGAAATATTACAGTAGTTTGCCATCTAGTGGCATTACACAAAAACCCCACTTTATTGATAGAGTGTGAGCCAAATAAACAAAGCATCACTAAGCAGTTTTTTGTAATACTCACCTGTACATTTTTAGAATGAAATACCGTAATAAAACTACTTGAAATTATATTAAAAAAAAACAACTTTTGTATCAAAATCACTTCCAAATTGGGCCACACTGTTACTTAGTGTTAGCACGTCTGCCTCTCAGCACTGGGGATCCAGGTTCGAAGCCTGATCTGGGTGGAGTTTCCATGGTTTCCATGTCTGCATGGGTTTCCTCAGAGTTCTCCAGTTTTCCAAAAACATGGATTCATGGTGCATTGGCAGCTGTAAATTTCCCCCAAATTTTCTGTGTGTGATAGTGTGTGTGCCCAGCAATAGCTTGGCATCCTGTCCTGTTTGTATCTGCCCAGCGCTCGAAACCCTTGTCCCTAGATGGGCATGATCATGAAATTAATATTGTCAGTCTGTCTTGGTGTAAAAGCAAGTGGGCAATTAGAAAAAAAATGTATTCTCATACAATTTCATCAAAAGTATATAGCATTTAATGATTAAATGATATTTTTTTTATCTTTAATCTTTTTTAGACAGAATCATATTTGCACGGCAGGTATTTTGTTTTGGTTGGGAATCTTATTTTCGACGCTATCAGAGAGCAAACTGATTAAAAAAGTACTCTGCTGGCACATTTACAGAGTGTGTAGGTCAGCAATACAAAGCATCTTCATGAATGGTGACAGTAAATGGAGGAAAGGGGCTCTTGTTGCATGGATTAATTGTCAGGGACGTGGAACAATTTGTGTTCATGGTTATGTTTGTAGCAGTGACTGGAACAAGGACACACATTTGGCACACAAGTTTTTTCTTTTTAAGGGATTTGAGTTTAGCATCGATGCGTAAGTACAGGACTTCTTGGGTTCCTTCATTATCATAACCAGTCCGAACACACATACATACACACACACACACACACACAATCGTTGGCTCGATAATGAAACTTTGAAACACTGACAATATCCCTCCACTTGTTTTGTGTTCTTCTTTTTGTGGAGCAGCTGTGACCTTTCCTCACAGTGTGCTGATGTGGGGGATTTAGATCTGTGTACTGAAGAATTCTCACCTCAGTGAAAGCACAGTATGCTGTGCTTGGACATAGACAGTGTATGCTAATTTTTTATGTACGCAATATACTTTTCTTATCAAACTCAGACAGCAGGTGTGATACGTGGGTTTGGTGGACTCCTTCGACTTATTAGTGTCATTTTGTTTGTTTTATAAATAAAGTGTTAATCTGGAAATGACGGAGTGATGGTCTGTCAGTAAGGATTTGAAGGGCAGAACATCTATAATAGCTGTAGTGTATTTTTCCCTGTCAAAATTAATGGATTTATTGGTTTGTGTTTTGGATTCTGACTCGTGTGACTGGGACGACTCGTCCTCAGAATTTAGTGAGCCAGAGGAACTTCAAAATGGAGCAGAAAAAGTCTCTGAGTAATTGTTGTATTTTTTATTTTTATTATTTTGAATAATAGAAGAAGTTGCATTAAATAGACAATGTTTGTTGCCTTTTTATTTACTAATGAGTCAACCTTAATATAGTAACACGGACACGTCCTTTTTTTTTGTACAGTGAGGACATTCGGACAGCCAATGTTATTGCTGCAGAGACTGTTACCTGCCTTGTTATCGATAGAGAGTAAGTAAAACTCAGTTTACTATTAATTATACTTTTATATTCTTGTTTTGTATAAAAAGGGTTGCAATAAAATCACCTTTTCTAAATGATGGCTTAAGTTTAGGAATAGACTTAATCAGAAGTCAGCAAGCTTTTGGTTAAAACCAGTCTACTAACTTTCTGCTACTAAAAAGCTATCCATTCATTTGCACATCATAATTAAGAAACAAAAAAAAATGTAAAAGATACCTCCGATACAAAGGTAATGTCAGTTATAACTGTACAATTGTAAGCGTATTGATTGATTCAACTTTATTGTCATTGTGCTGTTTAAGTACAACACAACAAAATGCTGTAATGCATATTTAAAAGATAGCAAACGGTAGTAGGCTTGCCGCATAGCTACATTGTAAGCTTTTTCCTGCCTTGCACTGATTCTGGCGAATACAAAAGTTCATGTTTTAGTGAGTGGTTTTTGGAGAAAGTTACTGATAGATTTCCGTAACTTTCACTTTTTGACTCCGAAGAGGTCAGACAAATTTGACACTGCTTTCAGGATTGTCTCATGCAACTCTGAATTAAAAGAGAATATGTATAGTATTATGTACATTATTAGATTAGTGAGAAAATCACAGAATCATTTATTCAACTGTTTCTTCTGTTTGTGTGTTTTTTTTGTGTTTATCACTTTAAGGTAAATCCTATAGTAACTTTTCTTAAACTTTTCTGATCCAGTTCATATAAGCACCTTATTGGAGGTTTGGAAGACACATCAAGCAAAGGATCTGAAGATGCAGAAGCCAAAGCAAAGTAAGCTGTGTTTTGTTACTTTTTGATTGCATTGTTTAGTATTTACAGACAGGTTAAAGAGATATATACTCTTCATTTTTTTTGTTCTATGTTGACAATTGAACATTGGAACATTGTAAAATAAGATAAATGCAATCTTACATGAAGTACACATGACAAACTTACATTGATTTACAAAAACAAAGTCAAAATGCAAAAGTGATTAAATACGTACAACCTTACTGCATCCAAAATAACCAGAAGGAAGAATCAGTGAGGTACTTCATATGACCCTAATTAATTATTCGGCAGGTGTAACCACAGATGTTAAACCATAAAAGTAGATGTTTTGGCATTTTGCTGGTCTGAAATATTCAGGCATGTTGACACAATACTAAGGATGAGGTCATTTTAGGATCACAAAAACACAATGCCATGCAATTCACAATTACTTAAGTGTATCAGATGATTTTTAAAGAATAAAAGTGTATGCATTAAAGTCTATTTTTGTATGGAGGCTTATTTCGCATATAGTCCTATTATCTGAAATTATCTCCAGGAATGGCCGCCAATCCAAGTTAAGGATGTCATTGGGCTAATTGGTTGTTAGGACACCCATGCTCAATTGTAATGCACAGCTGAAAAACGTTATATTAATAAGTGACAATAAAAGGGAGCACAGCATTCTAGCTTAGTTTAGTATCTGAAGCATCAGCAGTTGTTGGCTTGCTTACAGGCTCAAAATGACTCAATGCACAACTGTGTAAGAAGATAAATATGTTGCATGAGTGTGCAGTTTGAGAGAAAGACACTTCACATGCTGTCAACTAACAGCTGCACTAAATGAAACCCATGAAACACAAGTGTCAGCATCAATAGTCAGGAGGCGACTTTAGGATGCTGGACTTCATGGTAGAATTGCCAGGATAAAGCCATACCTCACACCTTGGCCAATGTGGTGTTTGGATTCTTTAAAAATCATCTGATTCACTTAAATTAATTGTGAAATAGACGATATTGTTTGTGAATTGCATGATATTGTCCTTTTCTTTCAAACAGATGGAAATTTGCAAGGGATCCCAATCTTTTGAGCTGTTCTGTATATATGTATATTTTTATGTAAATGTAAAATATAAAATATGACAGCAGCAGTTCAGTGTATGTAAGGTGCAGTTAGTGCAGATCAGTCATAAGTTAAAATAGTTCAGAATGAAAATAAGATGCACATGGATACAGAAATATGTCAAGCATCTTTTATTTTGGCATATTTTCTCATTTCCAGTTTCAGACCGAGCTTTGTTTTACCATTTCAAGACTTCATTTTGCAATTATCTTTAAATAGTAGTGTTTATTTTGGTTTATACTTGCTAAAGGATGCAAGTTTGGCTTTTTAGTGGGGGTTTAATAACCAGACAATTCATTACATAATCCATTATGTATTTAATTTTACAGCGTCTTCTGTTACATTTTACATTTCTTCGTAAGATTAAATAATTATCTGATCTATTCATTTTTTCTATTCATCTGTATCATGAATGCAATAACTGCAGAATAGTGAAGGTCTAAATGATGTATGAAGTTTCAGAGCCACACAGATTTAAAATGCTAGTGTCATTTTTCTTTTGAAAGACAGATTGAGTAGACAGCTGACAGCTGCAGCTATAGCGCAGATCTTCAGTGTGTGTAAAGCCTGGGGAAAGCCTGTATCTTGGGACACTAGGGAGCAATTTTTGGTTCTGGCTTACATATAATAGCCATTAATACTAGTGCACAAGTCCTAGGAGAGAAAGCACTTCTTAACAGGTCATCAACTGGAAGTCAATCCTCTGAAGTATTACATCATCCACTGGTAATGTAATTGATCACTGCCGTATATTGTTTGCAGTTTGTATTTTTTTTACATTCTCAAGCAAATACAATTCTTTATGGATGGTATATAAAAAACTGAAATTGCAATGATGGCAATATAGTATTAACTACTTAAAAAACATAAACCATGCGTAAACAGCTATAGAAATGCAATTTCATTAAAAGCAATAATCCAAATTTGGCATGACATTTTGCTATTTAAAATACTACATTCTATTTTGAGTTGGAAAGTCAATACATTTTAGTGTTAGCATTGAATTGTATGGAAATTTCAGTGTCTTTGTTTGAAACTGTTCTTATAGCATGTTTAGCATTTATGTGTATTTGTGCCGCCACCATGTGGTCAGACAGCAGTGACTTTGAATTTGTGAATAAAGTGCACATGATGTAAATGCAGCCTCGAATTTAGTTTGTTTACACAAATACTAAGTATTTCAGTAACCACTAAAAGCTTAACCTAACCGGTTACATGAATAAGAAATACATTTATATTGTTTATAGGGTTTAATTCTCCTAAATATTCAGCTTCTTTTCCAAACATCTGTCACAATAAGCCTTGTTGTCATGGTTTCCATCACACCTTTCTTATTAATAAAAATTCTGTCAGGTCATTTTTTTTTCACAATTACAGACTACATGCATCCAAACAGGGTGTTTTTCTTCCATTCTCTTTTTTTCCATTGTAATAGTATGATTATACTCTACCAGCATTGAAGTGGCCAGTATTTCCAACACATTTTTCCTGTTACTTTGGCTGTGACTTATTTTTTCTTATTTGGAAAAAAAACGCACCAAAACATATATTGATGTCTGTGACCTTGTGCAGCCTTCCTTTTTCAAGAGATAATCATCTACACAGGCTAATAATTGATCTGATTAGACAAATTCATTGGCCAATGTGTAATTGTGGGTTGGTGTATGTGTGGACTTGCTTTGTGCAGGGGCCGTAGGGTGTATGGGTACATATTTGCATGTGGGTGTGCACGTGTTTCAGGATTTTTGGCAGTGAATGTGGAAAACAGTAACCCCTGTTTGACACCAGGCAGCTAACAGACGCTGAAGTGTTATTACTTACACACGCGCATGACTACTGTTTTAAAAGGGACTCCGCTTGTAGGCTGCTCTGTTTTACATGAATTCATATTTACTTTTACATTTTTCCAGGCTTTTTACCCAAGGATTCCACAGTCCTGGTTGATTTTTGCAAAGTCAGAGTTTTTGTCTGTTTTCCACTTATTTATTTTTTACATGAAACTAATGCATAGCAGCTTTTAATCTAACGATTTCAAAAACTTGCACATAACCAGCGTTTCTCAGTTCCTGCCGTGTTGGCCAACTACCTAATAATCTATAACGTCACCCATTTCCAACACATCTGATTGAGCAAATCAGCTCATTAGCAGCCCGCCATAAAGTTTTGGATGTGTTACATTTAGAAAAGGGCCAGGATTTAGAAAAACTGACATAACTTTGGCAGAACATAAACCAGTACAAGACACAACACTGAACCATTTGAAAATGTCATAAATTAAATATGGATTTAAGGGCAAAAGCAGCAAAAGAAGGTGGTACAGTGGGTATTGCAGTGGACTCAAAGCAAACCGTTCTGGGTTTGATTTTCTTTCTGTTTACTGTTTGGGTTTTCTCTGGGAGCTCACTGTTGCTTCCACAGTTACTTGCAAATCGGCACATCAGAGTTACTGCATTGTAAATGTATGTGTGTTTATTTGGGTGTTATTTACAGACTTTAGGGTGAATTAGGGTGTTTTCCCGATTTCCCAGTGGCCTCTATTATATGCACTGCCACATCCTATGGCCTAAACCTAAATAGAATAAACATCTTGGCATGAATAGATTATACTATTTTTATACTAGTGTGTTTAGTACCTAGCTAATGTTAGTAAAGTTCACCAAGTGTCTTGGTCAGGTGTCAAAACATTTAGTTTTTTAGATGTTTCATAAAAGCAAGAAGACACTTGAAGGCGTGCATTACTGTGACTAAATCACATGGCACGGCACAAAGCGGAGTGTATTATTCAGAATAATTGCACAACCTCGAGGGTTTTATTGCTTTATGAAACATTTACAAACACAATATGATCTAAAAACAAGTTTTGAGTTTGCAGTTTCGCTAACAATCAAATATTTCCAT
>JAOUQT010016133.1:0-11974 GCA_025769995.1 Xyliphius kryptos | reverse complement strand
CGGCGTAAAACATGTGCCAAAGCGAGACATGCGGACACTGCAGCGAAGAGGCAGAAGATCCGCTGTGGCGACCCCGATAGGGAGCAAGCCAAAAGAAGAAGAAGAAGAAGATTCAATGTAAGTGTAAAAGAACAAAGCTGCTCTTTGAGATTGTGACTTACTATAATCTAAAGCTGTGATGCCTCTGTGAGATGTATTTACCATAAAGAATATATAAGCCACTCACACAGACTGTACTCAGAGATGAAAGTGAAAATCAAACGTGGATTGGGTACAAAGCTGCACCAATAAGACAGTTTTAAGTCAACATTACATTTTACATTTCCCCCATTTTAGTGGTTTGGTAGCTTAATGGTTAGGGTGTTGGGCTAGCAATCTAAGAGTTGTGGGTTCAAATACCAGGTCCACTGCTGTTACCAATGTAGGTCCTTGAGCAAGGCCCTTAACCGTCATTGCTCCAGGGATTATGTATGTAACCCTGTGTTCTGACTTTTGCTATTAAGTAGTATACTTGTAAATCACTTTGGATAAAAGTGTCAGTTAAATGACCAAATGTAATATCCTCATCTTAATCCTCTACTAGCGTTGTGGGGGGATTCTCTATTCCCATCCGAGGAAGATTGTTTCAGGCGCAGGGCAGATACGCCTAGGACAGGGTGCCAATCCCTCACTGGGCACACTCACCCACCCAAACATACACTATATGAAGCAATTTAAAATATTCAATATACCTTAACTCCATGTTTTTGGACTTTGAGTGGAAAATGGAGGAAACAATCTGTCTGTCAGCATTACTGCATCCGGGAGCTTTAATGTGGTGGTGAATGCACTAAAGGAAAAAGCTTGCAGAGCTCTGTATGCAATCAAGAAAAACAATTACAACACTGACATCTCTATTTCAATCTGGTGTAAATTATTGTATATTGTCTGGGGGCCACTAAGTGATCACAGTAACACCAACTGGGACAAGCGTCCCAGAAACCCTGAACACAAAATTCGACATAATGCTTCTTTTCCGAAGAAAAATCCCAACCATCGCCTGCAGGGCAGAATTAGGCTGTTTAAAAAAAGATTTAACAAATATCTTTTCTTTTCCAAAAAGATCTCTACATTTCTGGATGCACATAAATAAAGTCGAGTCCCACAGAAACCCTGCCGCTTAAAGCACTACAGGGCCAGGACAGACCCCCGAACAGAGTTCCCCCAGCCAGCTGGTCCTCGGTCTCCCACACCGGTTCAAGTTTACAGTACAGCACTGTGCAGCAACTCCATCTATCCATCCAAATAAGTATTCCTTTACATTCTACAGCTATTTGTTTTGTGAATAATAAAACAGGACCAAAAAATGGATAAATTAGGTTCAGTTTTAAAAATAGCCTTTCAAGTTAAACTACCACAACAACATAAAATTGTGTCTTTACAAGCATCAGTCCTGTATAAAAATTCTATGCAACATAGACATGTAATAATGGCAAATTGCAATTACATTATTTAGGAGAAAGTATAAGTGTGGTCCCTCTAACTGATATATTATATATTGTTGGCCAGCACTGACTATGGCCTTCAGGACACTCTCTGGAGCTGCCCACTCTTATCTTCAATCCAACTTTCCTAAATACACTCCAACTTGTTCACTGCACTCTAGTGATGAATGTCGTGGTGCTGATTCTCCATTTCATTCACCACTCCTAAATGGTGGAACGATCTTCCCAACACCTGTCTGTAAGGCTGACTCACTCAACATTTTCTAAAACTCCTTAAAACACAGTTCTTCCACGTGTTATAAATAATAATAATAATAACAAAAAAGAGGCAGCCAAATCGAGTAATGCACAGGATGACTTGTGTAAATGTACATGTATATATTATATATGACATCAGATGTAAATAAATAACAGAATGTGTAAGCAGCATTACTCTTACAGCTGTTGAAGGCTGACAGTTTGATTTAATAAAAATGATTTTATATAAAGTGACATCAGATAAATCTAAGTGATAACGAATAATAATTGTTAATATAACAATAAGGCATTATTGTGAAAAACGTGTTATTAATCGATAACACCCTTACACCGCTTCCCGTTATTTATTCACAATAATGCACAACCTCGAGCTCCTTATTGTTTTTATAAAATGGTTACCAACATGCCATAATAACAAAAACATAAATGCGTTGACTGAAAGCAAAATCGCTAATAAATTTAACTTTCGCGAAGTAAGCCAGTCAATTTTTTTAACCCTGATGCAAATAAAAGATTTCCGGTTTCTTTAACAATCAAAATACAGAACACAGTTCGCGAAAAACTTCAGAAAAACAATATATTTCATATTGTGCATTTCTATGAATGTGAAGCGGTCAGAGATGTGGGTTATTGTGAATAACGTCACAGTCAATCAAATTAAAGGACCGGAACTAACCGTATTATAATATGATTTACAGCTCTAATGTTTTACATTTTAATACATTCTCTAAAGTATTTAGTGAGACATTGAATAATTTACACAATTACAGAAATAAAAACACGAGAGATGAGGAGCAACAAATGATTACTCTGTGAATCTGTTAACAAGATATAAACATGTAATGTAGCCAAAGTACACATTGCTTTTTATAACATGCCCAAAGCCAAAAGTTATAAACACCTAGCTGATAATGATTTTTAAAACATATGGGTAAAAATCTCCATTTTGGGAGGAAATGACAACTTTTGCTGGTAAATATATGTGGTGAAGTAGAAAATACAGTATTTCCCTTTTAAATTAAGCAGCGTGGAAGTATTAAGTAGCATCAAATATAAATATTTAGTAAAATGGTATTGTGGCCAGGTCCTGGCTTGAATATTTTTGAAAACCTAAAGGTGAACAAGAAAAAAGCAGCACACTGCTACTTACCCCAAAAAAATATTGAAACTAGAAGTATGTTGTAAAACTGAATCTAAACATAAAGTTAATACAGACATATTTGCACAAACTGATGTTATTAGTACATACAATCTGGTTCTGCAAAGCATTAAATCAAAGAAATTTGTTATTTTTCAAAAGTATAAATTAATATATATTATTTTAATATATTTATGTTTTAATGAACATTGATTTTAAATAGTAAGACAAAATAGGTATATTTCAAGTGTAATTCCAATTGGTATTGATCCAAAACCAACTGTTTAGGCTACCGCTTGAAAAAAACATTTGCTTCCTAACATTAACAAAACAGGAACTTTGTTGTTCCCTTTATTTCCAAACCCTGCAAAAATGGGGGAAATGTAAAGTGCAATGTTGACTTAAAACTGTATTAGTCTTATTGGTGCAACTTTTTACCCAATCCAGGTTTGATTTTCACTTTCACCTCTGAGTACAGTCTGTGTGAGTGGCTTATAGATTCTTTATGGTTATAGTAAGTCACAATCTCAAACAGCAGCTTTGTTCTTTTACATTTACCATGACATTTGGTCATTTCCCAGATGCTTTCATCCAAAGCAGCCTACAAGTATCTCAACTTCATGGTTTGGGGTCAGAACTCAGGGTTTCTGACCTTACAGTTGCCTGCAGCAATGCGGGTTAAGGGCATTGCACAAGGACTCACACTGGTAACATCAATGGACCTGGGATCTATTGCCAAAATAATTTATTGGGATATATTACTTCATTTTTTGATATGGTTGCTTTTAGGACTGTAGCATTATCTTTTTTTTATTTAAAGTGAATTCTTTTCAAAGCAAAGTAACAGCTTGTTATTAGAGAAATAAGGCATGAGGGGGCATGCATTATTGTGAATAAATTATGGAAAAGAGGTGTAACTGTACACAGCTTTGTGTCGTGCCCAACACCTCTTACCCATGATTTATTCACAATAATGCACATCCTCGAGAAGCTTATTGTTTTTATAAAACGGTTACAAACACACTGTTATAAAAAAAAACAAGGTTTGAGTCATAAATGTGTTTGTTGAATGCACAACTTCGAGTGCCTTATTGCTTTTATAAGACGTTACGATTCTGGTTTCTCTAACAATCAAATACTGGGATCAAAACGCAGTTTATAAAAAAAGAGGGAAATATCGTATTGTATATCAGACATTGATATGAATGTGAGGTTCTCAGAAATGTGTGTTATCGTGAGTAATGCTAAGGCTAGACAAACGGTCAGCAAATCAGATTTAAATACCGGAACTACACACTTAAACAATTTTCTATAATAAAGAACATTAACATTTCATCACAGCTCAAGTACAAAAAAGTCTATATCTTGGTGACAATGGAAATATAACATCTTCTTATTTCTCTACTGGGGTCCAGACCCTTTTCAAAAAATTTGAATATCATGAAAAAGTTGTTTCATTTCTATGATTCATTCTGCTGAGGATCTGTATAGAGATGCACATTTTATCGTTCAGCAGGACCTGGCCCCTGCCTATGCCGCCAGAAACACCAAAACCTGGTTTGATGCCCACGCCATTACAGTGCTTGACTGGCCAGCCAACTTGCTGGATCTAAACCCAATTAAGAATTTATGGGGAATTCTTAAGAGGAAAATGAGGGGCACAGAACCCAACAACAAAGAAGAGCTGACTGCAAGCATCAAGAAAATCCGGGCTTCCATAACTCCAATCCCCATACAGATCCCCAGCAGAAGGAATCATAAAGTCCTCTAAAACATTCTGGTAGACTGTTGCTGTGACCTTGGATTTAAGAAAGCAAAGTTTAGCAACACCTGCACCGGAGAGATTGCACCCCAAATCAAGACTGTGAAGATTTCAAACTGGACCTCAAGCAGTTTGGGTTCTGTTCCTCACCTCTACTGTACTGTTTAGTTGATGACACTATAGTGTCACACTTAGGTTAAAACATTCAGTTAAATGTTACAAAATTCTATTACAGTAACATACAGTATTCCATTTTATTTATTTTTGAATTCCTGTTATGTGGGTTTATAGGCTGGAAACCAAAATTATATGACACTATAATCTATGAAAGTTTAAGTTTTTGAATGAAAATTATGGAAATTAATGTTGCTGTGTAAACTCATTTTTTTCCAGAGCATTAGTGAATATGTTAAATCTGGTAATGGAAAAGAGGGTCAGAGTGAAATGCGAGACAGTGTTGAAAAAAAAAACCGTGATGAACTCATCTAATGAAAATCCTGCGTGGGCGAAACTCGCGCGTTGTTAACTGCCGCGTGGGAATTCCCTGCGCAGAACAACCAGTTACACCCACGTTAACGCACATTTTCATAGCCTCAGTTCAGCAAACTTCCTCAAATATGCCGTTAAGCCAAACTTCCTCTGTTCGGATTGCACTGACTTCCTCCACAGTTCAGCGAGACGCCCGCGTCCGTCCGACGCTCTGAGAGCCCGGATTACCAGCCGCCTGAAGCAGAGTATGATCGGTACGTCTCCGTCTCATCATCATGCAGCGCTGTTGCTTTTGATTAGTTTCTGGGTTTCTGAGTGTACAGTAGAACAGATCAGACAGCACAGCACTGTTCAGTTTAATCCGGAAGGTAACTTCTGTATCTGTTTAAAGTTAAATAGGTTTCTCTGTAGTCTGAACTTAATGGCAGAGTATCTTTGTCTCCAGACATTTGAGTAGGAGTTGTAACAATGGTTATTGTTAATCTGTACAAAGAGCCACTTCCTTACCAGCAACCCTGCATGTCTAAACTAGTACATTCTACAAATATATATGCATCATCTGTACATAATTCTGGATTAATGGATTACTACACTTCACAGTCATATAAATAACAACAGACTGTTATTATATGCTTCTACTATAGTTCTATAGTTAGTGCTGACATATGCTTCATCTTATTTGTGTGATTGATTTTTCCTGTGCTTACACAGAGAGAAAAGTAACTGGTGAAGGGTGAAGCAGTGGGTAGCCTTAAATATGGCACCCGCCGAGCAATTGGGGTTAGGTACCTTGCTTAAGGGCACTTCAGACTTGCTACTTGGTGGGACTGGAAATCAAACCGGGGACCTTCAGATCGCAAGGCTGGTTACTTAACCACAAGCTTACCCCTGCCCCAGTCACACAGCATAGCACTGTTCACTCTGAATGGTAACTTATGTATCTGGCTGTTTAAATTTAAATCCATTTCTCTGTAGTCTGACTTTCATGGCAGATTATCCGTGTCTCCAGACTTTTGAGTAGGAGCTGTAACAATGGTTAGTGTTAATCTGTACAAAGAGCCACTCCCTTACCAGCAACCCTGCATGTCTAAACTATTATATTCTACAATACCATATGATATCCATTTTGCTTTATAGTTGTATTATCTATAAATAGCCTGGATTAATGGATTATTAGAATACATAGTCATATACATTACAGACTGTTATTATGTGGTTCTACTACAGTCCTATCATTCATACAATATTTAGTTCTGACATTTGTGTCATTTTTTTATGTGTGATCTATTTTGCCAACTTGCACACTGAGGACTTTGTACCCTGCATTGTAGTAAAACACACACATACGTGTACACAAACTTGTGAAGTGAGTGTAATGTATTTGCCTGGAGCGGTGGGCAGCCTTGTACACGATGCCTGGGAAGCAATTGGGGTTGGGTACCTTCAGCCATGGGGGACCAAGAATCGAAGCAGGGGTTTTTCAAATCGCCAGGCTGGTTCTTTAACCACATAAATGTCTAGTTTCAAGATTTTTTCATAAAAATAACAAAAAATGAATATAATGCACTGATATGTCTGTCAGCATGATGGGACCGTTTAGCGGAAACAGCTGAAAGTGCTGAGAAACCTTATAATCCTTACAAAGATGATTTATCTTTTTACTTCCTCATCAAATGCAAATGACTTATGGAAAGCGGTCGCTACACTGACCTTACTTAGTTCACTAAAAGAACAGGCAATGTTCAGCATTCTGTTACACCAGGGTTCCGTTTAAGTCTTCCTTTTACCATGTAACCGGTCCAAGCTCTAGAATTTCAGATATTGCAAAAGAGATATGTGATACATGATACAATAGAACATTGTGAAACAGTGTACAGTGTCTTCAGTGAGTCCTTCACAAGACTTCATATAAGACAATACAGGTATTCTAATGTAATTTCTGTTAATTAAATACTAATGTAATGTTCTGCAATATATTCATGTATTCAAATTGGGTTGCCATCACAGACCAATAATTCATTCTTTCTGTTAAAACTGTTAAAGGTTTTTACAGATTAAGCAAGGCAAACGTTTTCTGTATTTTTCTCAAGCAAAGTCAGCGAGTTTTAGTGAAAGAGCGGTTTAGAACACACAGATCCTGACTGACACTTCCACTTTTTCTATCCACAAGCAATCTCAGTGTGTTTTAGTTCTCTTTTTCTCTTTTTAAGCATTGTTTCAGGTACAAAGTAGATTTAACGTAAGTGTTTCTGGGATGAGTTAGAAGTTTACATAAAAAAGGGATCTGCATGCTGCAGATGTGTGTAAAATTCAACATATCAAATTTTCTGAGACAATAAAAGCCAGACTGAAAAAAAGATTAAGTTTGGATTAAGTATGTGAAATAAACTTTATGCAAAAATCTGGGGGGAAAAAACCCTACAATATTATCATTGTGAGACTGTTTTGTTACAGAATACTGTGTTATAGTCCACGTATTAAAGTTAATAACTTATAAACAAATATGTTTGCTTATACTAAATATATTATACCTTGATTATAAAGTTATTAGTTAAGACTAATTTATAACATTATTGGTTTAGATGGTCTGGTGTGCATTTGGAGTTTTTTTACTTTTAAATTTCTAACAAAAGTGGGCCAATCACCAAAAACTGAAACATTAGTAACATGAGCTCATCCAGTTTAGTGAAAGCCTTGGATTCACTTTTTTAGTTCCTTATTAAAGCAAGTAAATCTCATTAACATAATAATTTCTGTTTCTGTTTTTTTATCAATGACTTTAAATAGTAAAAGGGATACGTCAAAACTTTTGAGTTGTAAATAAAAGACACACCAGTTATTCTGAGTGCTGTGAATGCAGACAGTGCATAGATACCTGAAAGACATGAGTACAGAAATTTATTTGAGGCAGATTTAGACATTCTATTCATCTAAGTTCATTTCTGAATCCGTTCATGTAGAAGCAACTTCCTGCGAAACAACTAAACATTTTAATGCAGTTATTTGACAAAGATAATGAATAAAACATTATGGTCCCATAGTGTGAGTAATGTTGCTGACACAGAACCATTTTGGTTCAGAAGAGCTGATACATCTCAGTGTAACTTTGCAAAACTGCTTAACTTTACTGAATTTGTAAAAGCTAAAATAGCATTAAAAAGAACACTAAAGTAACAGACTGCTACTTCTGTTAGCAATGCATCCACATTGGCAAGTATATGGTGTGCTTTATCTGGTGCTATAACAATAGCAATTTTTTTTTTAGACACTGGCATGAAAGAGCGTAGAGTTAATCTGAATTTTACATCACTGTACTTTACATAACATGTCAGACAGACATGTCAGAGTGAATTTCAGTCGAGAACAGTGGGTTAGATCAAGTAGAGTTGCATGTAGCATTCAATTAGTTGTTAGTTATAAATTCTTTCATTTAAATAATTAATGATTTTCTTACTTAACAATTACAGGGAGAAAATAGGATGTTGGCAAACTTTATCTTGATTGTTTTGAATAACAATGATTGACAATTGTCACCATTTACTGATTTTTTTTTTTATTAAAAGAAAAAAATGATGTATTGATAATATTTAAATAATCATTAGTTGCAGCCCCACTATCCCATGGTTAACATTAAAGTTATACGCCACCAATAGGAAAACGCTGGACATGTGTGTGATATTTAAATAAACAGATAAATAAAGAAGAAGAAACCAGAAATTTAGTGGGAAACTATAAGGCTGAATGAAACCATATATAGCTTCGTATTTAAAATGAGCAGTATTATGGTGGGAGTATTAAGGTTTTAGGCTACTCATCTGCATCTGGGCCAAGTTGTTTTTCCACTGTTTAAACAATAAAGTCAAAATTATACCACCAAGCATGTTTGTCAGTGCAATATATCTTAAAAGCTAGTTGCTCATGCAGCAGGACAGCAATCCTTTTGAAAGTGTTGTTCAAAAACGAAGTATCATGTTTTTGTTTTAGATACGGCCCTTCTTCCAATACAAATGTATAAAATGACCTGAAATGGTGAAAAAAAAAATCAACATTCTGTTAAAGAAATGGGCTATAAACCTTTCAGTTCATTCTATGTATAAAGGGTGATTACAGTTGTTACCGGAAACATTTATTTACAGTAATTGCTGCAAGGAGCTCACACCAGATAGTAAAAGCACAGATACCATATATATAAACTATGCTTTTGCCTTTGAATGTTTTTTTAAAAATTTGCTTGCAAATATTGTTGCAGCACATTTGCTCAGCAGCCACTTTAACCCCATTAATAATGTTTCCTGTTACTAAGCAGCATATGATCAAAATCTATAAGTGTTAAAATTTTCTGAAGTTATCACACTTCATTTTAACAGTATATGTAAAACTGGCAAACCTAACTACAGTTTCAAGAAAAAATATGTGAACCCTTTTGGATTACTTGGATTTCTGCATAAATTGTCCATTAAATGTGTTTTGATCTTCATCTAAGCCACAACAATAGACAAACACAGTCTGCTTAAACTAATACCACACAAAAAAAATATGTTTTATAGAACACAACATTTAAACATTCACAGTGCATGGTGGAAAAAGTATGTAAACCCCTAGCCAGGAGTCAGCCAACCTGGAGTTCAATCAATGGGATGAGATTGGATGTGTTGGTTAAAGCTGCCCTGCCCTATAAAAAACACACACACGTTTTGAGTTTGATGTGACTCATGCATTGCACAAAAGAGCTCTGAGAGGACCTACGTTCAAGAATAGTTGACTTGCATGACGGTGTAAAGAGTTACAAAAGTACCTCTAAAATATTCATGTGTCCACGGTAAGACAGACGGTCTACAAATCAAGAAAGTTCAGCACTGTTGCTACTTTCCCTGTAACGATGACTGCAAGAGCACAGCGCCGAATGATCAATGAGTTAAAGAATAATCTTGAAGAATCAGCTAAAGACTTCTGGCACATGCTAACATTTTTGTTGACAAATCTACAATACATAAAACATTAAACAAGAATGGAGTTCATGGGAGGACACCACAGAGGAACCCACTGCTGTTCAAAAAACATTGCTGTACATTTGAAGTTTGCAAAAGAGCTCCTGGATTTTCCACAGCACAACTGGCAAAATATCATGTGGACAGATAAAACCAAACTTGAGGAACACACACTGCTATGTGTGGAGAGAAAAAAGGCACAGCCCACCATCAGCAAAACCTCATGCCAACTGTAAAATATGGTGGAGGGTGCATTACGGATTGGGGCTGCTTTGCTGCCTCAGGGCCTGGACGGATTGCCATCATCAACAGAAAAATGAATTCCCAAGTTTACCAGGACGGACACTTTGCAGGAAAACAAGACCATCTGACCAACTGAAGCTCAACAGAGGATGGATGATGCAACAGGACAACGACCCAAAACATATAAGTAAGTCAACAACCGAATGACTTCACAGAAAAAAACACACCTAACCAATCCTAACCTCAACCCAACTGAGATGCTGTGACCTCAAGAGAGCGATTCACACCAGATATCCCAAGAATATTGCGGAATTGAACGTTTTGTGAAGAGGAATGGTCCAAAATTCCTCCTGAGCGTTGTGCAGGTCTGGGCTGCAACGACAGGACCATTTGGTTGCGGTTATTGCTGCCAGAGGAGGGTCAAACAGTTATTAAATTCAAAGGTTTACATACTTTCCCCACCCTGCACTGTAAATGTTTACATCCTGTGTTCAATAAAAAATATAGACAATATAATTTTGTGTGGTATTAGTGTAAGCAAACTGCGTTTGTCTATTGTTGTGACTAAGATGAAGATCAGAACACATTTAATGATCAATTAATGCACAAATCCCAAAGGGTTTACAATTTTTCTTGCAACTGCATAATAAAGCATGTTCATTTAAATACAGTAAAATCCTATAATGTGACATTTGTTTGTGGTCATCAGAGTTTTAAATGGTTACCCTTTTTGCTCATTCTTTTGCTCAGTATCAACAAATATTCAAAGAAGTGAGTACAGACAGAGGGAGTGGGTTTACACTCAGTTTTCTTTCACTAAACTCTTGGCCTTCTAATGTCACTAGCTAACGCCTTAAAGTAGAGGGCTGGGCTTCAGATTGCTTTCTCTTCTCCATCCCTTGAGATTGGGCAGAGACAGTTTTGCCTTATTCTCTCATGTTGAAAAATATCTGCTAGTTGTCATGCCTGTAAAAAGCTACAATAGAAAACTAAAACTAGGAATGTTGTTTTTGATGCGATAATAATGCTGATTAATGTCTTTGGGATTGTTTTTAGTAAACTTATCAATTATAACAGAAATATATCAATCAAGATTCAGTTAATCAGAGAGGGAAGACATAATTATAAAATGTCACTTTTATGAAAACATCTTAAATCTTAAATAAGCAATCAAGCAGCTGTGACTTGAAAAGGGTTAAATGCAAAGTAACATTAAGAGAATATCATTAGCTTGACAAAGGTATTTATCACTATGTAGTAATAACAGATTTATTTTAAGTGCTAAATTTTTTCAGCATTTAAAATTAGATTTTGTAACTGTAATCTGTTTCTTTTTTTTGCGTTGTTAATGGCAGAAATGTCGTGACCATTGGCTAAGATCTCCAAGCACACACTAACGTGGCTCCTCTAGTCCCCTGCTCTGGTGAATGACATTTCTTTTACAGTGGTGTGAAAAAGTGTTTGCCCCCTTCCTCATTTCTTGTTTTTTTGCATTTTTGTCACACTTAAGTGCTTCGGAACATAAACCAACAGTTTTCAAAGACAACACAAGTAAACACAAAATGCAATTTGTAAATGAAGGTGTTTATTATTAAGAGAGAAAAAATCTAAA
>JAOUQT010016123.1:0-11974 GCA_025769995.1 Xyliphius kryptos | reverse complement strand
CATCCTCTTCATCCATTTGATGAATATCTTCTGAATCTGATGAACCAGCGCTGGAACATTCACAGTCCGACTCGGTCGCCCCGCTGTTTCATAGCTCTGTTATTCGCTGTATTCCACCAGTGACATCACGCACTAACTTCCTGGAATTTCTGTAGGGACCCTCAGTAAACTGATTATGTTTTTCAAGTGTTATACAGTGTTTACATTTACTTTTCAAATAATGACATGTTCAGTGTGATCCATTAGGTGTGATCCAATGGGGTCTAAACCCAGAAGGAACGCTGATTTGTCCACATAGTTACTGAGGTATTAGTTTTAAGTTTTAAAGGTCTTCTCACCCAGAACTAAGCGCTACCTGCGCTGTACAGGGGAGTTCGGTCTGACGGTGGATTCTGAATTGCTTTCTCAGACTTTATTCAGGGACATGTTCCAGTTGAAATCCCTCTCGCAGCCCACAGAAGAGACTCTCAGAGTAATCCAGTTATCATTTCAAAGATTTATATGTCCTGAACTAGACCCGTATGAACTCGAGGATTATTTGATGGCACCTAAATCCACTTACTAAGCTTTCAGGGCTGAGGTGCTCCGCTCACAGACCTTCACCGTGGCTGCAATGGACCTTTATGAACCTTAATTGTCCACTCTGTCAGATCGGAAGCTTGGACAGTGCCTGTCTAAGTGAGTTTTGTTTCTGAGGCTGAAATGGGGTGTGGTTTTCTGTTTACGAGAACACGATCTCTGTGCAGTGTGTGTGTGTGTGTACAGCTATATATGACAAAACCTGTTTACACAACCACATGTAGAGACCTTGTTATTGTGGGGACTGCAAGCTGGAGGATCATTTTATTGCTCAAATGTTGATCTTTGTTGTTTTGGGAAACTTATTTGTGATTCTCACTTACGTCTCATGTAGAGATCTAATTGGTCACTGATGATTCTACCTGATTTGCTAAGGGGAAAGTTATGAGACAAAGATGAGACACAATTCTGCAGAATCACTGATTTCTTTTTAAAGTTTATAATACAGGTGTACTAACTTGATGGCTGGCGTCATAAAACAGGGCCCAGCATGTTACAGCCCCCCATGTCGCATCCCAAGAACAGCACACCTACTGTGAGGCATGGGGGTGGAAACATCATGTTTTGGGGCTGTTTTTCTGCAAAGGGGACAGGACGACTGATCCGTGTTAAGGAAGAAAAATCAGGCCGTCTATTGAGAGATTTTAAGCCAAACCCTCCTTCCATCAGAAGATGGAGAACACTGAAGATGGAACATGGCTGGTTCTTCCAGCAGGACCATGGTCCCAAACACGCCGCTTGGGCAACGGAGGAGTGACTACGTAAAAAGCATTTCATTCTCCTGGAGTGGCTTAGCGTGTCTCCAGACCTCAAGCCCATTGGAAACTTGTGGAGGAAGTTGAAAGTGCGCGTTGCCCAGCGACAGCCCCAAAACATCACTGCTCTAGAGGAGATCTGCAGAAGGAACGGAGCAAAACAACAGTCAAACTTTTACTGTAAGTCTTCAGCAGGTTAGCACACACTGTAGCTGCTGTCATCGACAACAAGGGTTGTTACAAAGTATTGATCAGATACTTATTTTACATATAATTTACAAATAAATTCTTTAAAAATTATACAATGAGATTTCCTGTTTCTTTTTTTCTCATGTTGTCTCTAATATTTGAAGTGTAGCTATGATGAACATTACACACCTCAACACACAAGTTGGTTGTTCTTAAAATACATATTCCAAATACATATCAGTGGAGAGGTTCCTGTTCTGTTAGAGTTTTGTAACGGTTACATTTGGCAGAATGAAATGGCGCCGCCGTCATACAGCCCATTTTAAACAAAGGTTCATTGTATATTAATGTTGTTTACTCAGCAGCGGAAAGAAACTAAGCACCGCGAAGTGAAAATATAAGGCGCCCAAATTAAGCTGGCAGTAATATCATTCCTCCGTGTCCTGGAGGAGGGTGTGACATCCCTGACTAGTCATAACCGCGACACTTCATCATCGCCGCTGCTGAAAGATGCCTCTGGGTTTGATGTTTGGCAGTTTACTTATGAGTTGTACGGAAGATTGAACACGAGGGAGAGACAATAACCATAAGAGAGGAAATGAGCAGAGCCAGCTGGAAAGAAAACATCAGTTTAATGGGCAGGAATAATAACGGCGGTCCGAAGCAGAATCCAGGAACCAAACGGGGAGAATGTATATGTAGTGACTCCTACAGTGAGGAAAAGATCGGGGTTCACAATCAGACGGGTTTCAGCAGAATGGACCCGTGTCCTGCAGTCTCATAGTAAACTTGTTATGTTTGTATCAGCGGTTCGTGTTCGGCGGCTCGCAACAGATTGTCAGCTGGGTGGAGCTGCGGGCAGAATTTCTTTCAGCTGTGGTGGCACCTGCAGTTTAGCTCAGCGCATTAAAGCATACAGAACAGGGACAGAACCGGAACAGAACCGAGAGAGCACCGGGACAGCACCGGGACGTCTGATTGTGGAAGCTGGGAGACCGACAAGCAGAGCATTACAATAGTGGAGCCGGGATAGGATGAGGGCCAGCAGCAGCTGAGGAGCCTGTTCTGGTATCTTTCACTTAATCCTCTACTAGGGTCACGGGGAAGAGGGTCCATCCAGGGGAGAACATTTTGGGCGCTGGTTAGATACTCTTAAGTTAGTGCAGTCAATTCATTCTCCCCATCTTCCTCTCTGTACCCCTGCCTCTCTCTACCCCTGCCTCTCTCTACCCCTGCCTCTCTCTACCCCTGCCTCAGCCTGACCTGTTGAGCTCACATGTGCATCATACTCCAAAAAACCTTTAAGGAGAGAAGAGATTGTTATATCTACAATCAAAAGGCCACTTTATTTTTAAAGCCGTGGTTTTGTATATATAACAAGCTCATTAAGCCGCGAGGGTCAGGTGTTTACATAAAGCCAGTCATATATAATGAAGCAGACCTTGTTCAGAGGAAATTTTAATGAAGGATCTCAAGCAAGAACAAACAAATGTAGCTCATTAGCTGCAGGTCAGTGAAACGAGGTTCTTTGTAGGAGCTTAATACAGAACGCTTCACTTCCTTAACAAGCTGAGTTCAGCTTCTGCAGACTTTAATAATCAGAGAAACTGGTTCTAATACACAAGAAAATATAGATGTGTTTGTGTTGATGAGGACTTCTGTTTATCATTAGAGTTGTTTCATATACACCATACAGACAAAGGTATCAGGACACCTACACATTTTACCTTCAGTACCTTTCATAAAAACATGTCGTTCATTCTTTGCAGACATGGTGGGAACTCAGCCCAACAACCTGAACACTAACAAACTTAGGTTTGGGGGCTCATAGCCCAAGTTACCCAGCTGGGCTCCTAACGCTGAATGTTCCAAAGATGGAGAAGGGGGGGGGGGGGGCCTTGAGGATGGAATATTTTGAAATTCACCAGGGTGAATGTCCACTTCCCAGCCCTGGGGATCCAGGTTCCAATCCCGATCTGGGTGAAGTTTCCATGTCCTCCCCGTGTCCATGTGGGTTTTCTTTAGGTTCTCTGGTTTCCTCCCACAATCCATAAACATGGATTTAAGGTGAATAGGCCACTTTAAATTGCTTTTATATAGTCTGTGAGTGTGTGCCCAGCGATGGATTGGCGCCCTGTCCTGGGTGCATCTGCCCCCTCCCGCGACCCATAAGTAGATTAAACAGAATATAATGGATGAGTGGAGTTAATTAGTGAAAACATTTGCTGATTCATTTAGAGGAGAACTGTAAACACCTGACCCTCGCGGCCTAATGAGCTTGTTATATATACAAAACCACGGCTTTAAAAATAAAGTATTGATGGACTCAGATCTCAGTTTCAGTCGTCATGTGAAAGCAGTTAGTAGATCAGCCTTTTACCATCTTAAGAACATCAGTAAGATCAGAGACTTTCTGACTTAACCAGACCTGGAGAAACTTATTCACGCTTTTATCTCCAGCAGGCTTGATTACTGCAACGGTCTTCTAACTGGACTTCCAAAAAAGACCATTAAACAGCTTCAGCTGATACAGAATGCAGCAGCCAGAGTTCTGACCAGGAGCAAAAGAAGAGATCACATCAGCCCCATTCTGAAGTCCTTACACTGGTTACCAGTCAGTTACAGAATAGACTTTAAGGTGCTGTTACTGGTCTATAAATGTCTAAATGGCGTAGGACCAGTGTATTTATCAGATCTGCTGCAGATATATGAGCCGAGGAGAACTCTCAGATCTTTAGGAACTGGTCTATTAGTCCCACCCCAGGTGAACTAAACATGGAGAAGCAGCATTTAGCCGCTATGCCACTCTTAAATGGAATCAGCTTAATGAGAACATTATAAGAGCTCCGACTTTAGGCGCTTTTAAATCCAAACTTAAAACATTCCTTTTTGAGCAGGCTTTCAGTTCAGTTTGATTTGCTCTTCACTGTCTGCTATTGTTGTTTTCAAGTGTTTTGGTTGTGTTTTCCTTTGCATTGCTTTCTTTTCTATTACTATTTTTCTTTCTCTTAATGCATTATTTTGGTTTTTATTTAATTTATGTTTTTTATCCTTATTTTTTTGGTTGCTCTGTAAAGCACTTTGAGTTGCTTCTGTATGAAAGGTGCTCTATAAATAAACTTGCCTTGCCTATACAGGTGCTGGTCATAAAATTAAAATATTATAAAAAAGTTTATTTTGTTTTAGTAATTCCATTTAAAAAGTGAAATTTCTTTTAATTTTGATGATTATAACTAATAAAAATCCCAAATTCAGTACCTTGGAAAATTTTAATATTGTGAAAAGGTTCAATATTGAGGACACCTGGTGCCATACTCTAGTTAGCTAATTAACTCAAAACATTTGCAAAATCATTTAAATGGTCTCTCAGTCTAGTACTATGGGCTACACAGTTACGAGAAAGACTAATGTGCCAGTTGACATCTTGCAAAAGGATCGCAAGACACAAAAGGTCATCACTAAAGAGGCTGTCTGTTCAGAGCTCTGTGTCCAGGCACATTAATAGAGTGGAAAAGTGTACAAGCAACAGGGATAACCGCACCCTGGAGTGGATTGTGAAACCAATTCAAAAATGTGGGGGAGATGCACAAAGAGTGGACTGCAGCTAGAGTCAGTGCTTCAAGAACCGCCACGGTGTAAAATTTTCAGTCAGTGATGTTTGGAGTGCCATGTAATTTGTTGGTGTTGGTCCATTGTATTTTCTGAGGTCCAAGATCAACACAGCCATCTGCCAGGAAGTTTAAGAGTGCTTCATACTTCCTGCTGTTGACGAACTTTATGGAGATGCAGATTTTATTTTCCAAAAGAACTTGGTGCAACCTGGGCTCTAATTACCTCTGAGCAATGCCACTTAATGCCATGCCGCATTGCTGCAGTAATTTAGGCCAAAGGAGCCCCAACTAAAAATTGAGTGCTGAACATACTCATTCTTTTCATGTACATACGTTTTATTTGGCCAACAATTCTAAAAATCCTAAAGTAATATTCTCATTTTCGGAATACAGAATTTGGGATTTTTATTAGCTGTCAGTTAGATCATATCATTACATTTTACATTTAGTTAGCAGACCCCTTTATCCAAAGCAACATACAAGTATCCCAACTTAGCTGGGGTCAGAACACAGGGTTGATACAGCACCTTGAAGCAATGCCGGTTAAGGGTCTTGCTCAAGGACCCACAATGGTAACTTCAGTGGACCTCGGATTTGAACCCACAACCTTCTGATTAACCCAATACCCTGTCCACTGAGAAAAAAAATCACAATTGAAAATATCAGTCTGTGTACAGTCATGGCCAAAAGCTTTGAGAATGATACAAATATCATATTTTCACTTGATCTGCTGTCCTCTGGTTTTTATGTGTTTGTCAGATGTTTTTATCACATACAGAAATATAAATGCAATCATATCAGGAGTAAAAAAATTTTTATTGACAGTTAAAATGAGTTAATGCAGCAAGTCAATATTTGCAGTGTTGAACCTTCTTCTTCAGGACCTCTGCAATTCTCCCTGGCATGCTCTCAATCAACTTCTGGACCAAATCCGGACTGATAGCAGTCCATTCTTGCGCAATCAATGCTTGCATTTTGTCAGAATGTGTAGGTTTTTGTTTGTCCACCGGTCTCTTGAGGATTGACCACAAGTTCTCAATGGGATTAAGATCTGGGGAGTTTCCAGGCCATGGACCCCAAAGCTCTGTTTTGTTCCCTGAGCCATGTAGTTGTAGAGCCAAGTCATCCAAAAGACAAAACAATTTCTTGCATATTGTCCAACTACAAATTGTATAAACTTGAATAGTTATTGAATTGTGCTCATCTGGTAATGTGTATTTTAGTGATGAGGGAAGATGTAAACTAATAATCAATATCCTACCTCAAGGGTAGCATAGCTATTAGGCAGCTTGATTTCCTCAAGCATAATGAGTTTTTGCTAGGGATGCATCACCCTTGAAATTGAAAATATATTGTGGTGTGATCACTGAAACGCCATCATTTTGTTGCCTAAGAGTCAGCAGGGTCGAAAGAAATGTGATCCACCCAAGAAGGTGATCCATTATCCTCAGAACGAACACCTACCCGCGGTACAGTACAAAAGTATGGCCAGAGACATGGCCAAGGTGAGGAAAACTTAAAACCCAGCTGCCACTGAACAAGTCATGAATGTGAAATTTCAAGCCCGGACCAAGAAATAGCTTAAGGTTTGGAGGTTTATGAACTAATGAGATTAGAGGCATAAAAACATGGAAGTCCAGGGGGGCAGTTCTGAGCTGTATGGTGGACCAGACAACACTGTCCAACTCAATTTAAGTTAAAAAAAAAAACTGGTTTGAACCAGCAACTGTAAGTCAAGGCATTCTCTTGGCATTCTCTCAATGAGCTTCAAGAGTTAGTCGCCTGAAATGGTTTTCAGGTGTGCCTATAAAGGTTAACAGCGCTAAGGGTGGCCATGGTGGCTATTTTGAAGACACTAGAATATAAAACATGTTTTCAGTTAGTTCACCTTTTTTTGTTATGTACTCCACGTGTGTACAGTCATAGTTTTGATTCCTTCAGTGAGAATCTACAACGTAAATAAGTCGTGAAGATACAGAAAACGCATTGAATGAAAATGGTGTGACCAAACTTTTGGTCAGTACTGTATACATTTTGCTTTGCCTTGTGGGTGAAATTTAGAAACAACTGCTCATTTTTTGTGGCACAGTTTATGATGTAAATCCTCTAATTCTTCTTTAATACACACAGGGTGTGGACTACAGGATGCTGGTTGATTTACAGTTTCAGTTTATTATTTCCAGTCCAACAGTGATCCAGTCCAGATATCAGTCTAGTAGCACTACTGTGTCGAATTCACTCATTCTAGCCTAACTCATACAAACTCACCACCATACTACTGTCACTGCCCTGCTAAGAATCACCCACAACTCAAAAAATAATTTGCTCTGTGGTGATTTTGTATGAATTCTAAGTGTTTGAAACCAGAGTTAATCGTCTTTGACGTATCAGCTAGGTGTGTAACAACAGCTATCTACACATCAACTGTAAACTGTTTATAACTCGCCTTTGTAAAGAGCAACTTACAAATGAGGAAGTCATTGACTTAGAAAAAGCCAACCCGTAACATTTGTCAATATGTTTTAATGCGTATATTTTTTCCCCTCATCCTTTTTCTGAGCAGTTGAATTTTTTTTTTGAGGAAAAGGAATCCCGGTCAATTTAGTCCAAGGTCATAGTCTATAATCCACAAGCTATGTAACGTTACTTACATGCTCCAAAAGCACACTACATGAATGTGAGATCAATTATAAATAAAAAACAAGTATAGTTCAGTTCAAGTACAGACAGTTATAACACAAAGAGATGAGAGTACACCTCTAAAACATTGCTGTTGAACAAACCACTAAATTTTGAAAGAAAATATCCAACTATGTCTTTCAAAAAATACACAAGGTATACTTACAATGAAACCCCCAACACAAAGTGGAAATGTTTTAGAAATCTGAAAACTGAACCCAGACTACATGGACAGGTGGACAAACGGGCTGTTCTAAGCATGTGCACATGATACAACTTCAAAAAAAGTAAATATTAGAAAACATATAAGACAATCAGAAATAAGTACGTCACATTTTACAACCAAACCACATCAACTTCAACTCCGAAGGAACTGATACAGTTACATTAATATTTAACACTGCCTGGTCTGGCCTTGCAAACTTACCTTGACAACATTGGCTTTGTGTCTCTCTAGAACCTGAATAGTCTGTGCAGTCTTTGGATCTATAATGAGGATGCTGGAGTGGCATCCTTGTGCAATCAAGCCTTGCCAGCCCCTGGGGAAAGAAAAGCAACAAAAGAGGAATCATATGAGTAAATTAAAGACTGACACTGCATTCTAAATCTCACACTAACTTCTGGAATAGCTTGTCAAGATAGTAGAGCAAGCTTTTTTAAGATCCTGTTAAGCACAGTAGTACAGTATTGTGCTTTGGGATATAGGTTGAAAAGGACATCAAGCATTCATATATACAAGCTGTTTCTAATGAAATTCTAAGTTATCTACTCATATAACCACAAAATTTGATTCAACTGGAGCTGTTTTTTTATTATTTGTAATCAGCAAAGTAATCTGGTAAAATCTGATGTTTTTGTTTGATGCTTAATGAGTCCAAAGGAAATAAAATGCTACATTTTATCTTCATACCCTGTGCTTCATTTTAAGAAAACCATCTAAATGCACGTGATGTCAAAATTAAAACCTACTAGCTGGAACAGCACTGTTGGTTGCACATCATTTTAGGAAAAGCCTAGTCGTGCAGAATTGAAAGATACTCTAACTCCTCAAAACTCAGCAGTCATGGTCCCTCTAAATAGATTCCTAGAATTCTGAAAATTAAAATAAAGCAGGGGAAGGCTTCAAGAAAATATATTTAATGTTTTTTTTATTTGTAACATATTTAAGAAACAACAGTTAAGAGAAAATTTTGTAATCTGGAAGAACTAGAAACATTTTAACAGAATGGCACAATGAAAGCCTCTGTCGACAGCTACATCAAACCAAAAGATCAGGTATATTCTGAGGTAGTGATGGAGTGCTCTACTGTGCAACAATACCTGCACAAGCATGATCACAACTGGATAGTCATTATATCAAAACTATGCATTCTCACCACGTCATGCATCACAAAGTGCAGCTTAAAGGGTTATTTGCAAAGCCAAACTGTTTAGTGATTCAGAATCACAAAATCAGAAATAAAACAATAAACATCACTTAGTTTTTTTTCCATTTCCAACACTTTATTTTAAAAGTTAAATACTTTGAATAAACACAAACCTCTTTGCAAAAGCAAACATGTCATCTGTGGATGTATGTTGTGGCAGCCAGTTATAAAAGATATAGTTTATAGATACAGAAAATATAATGCAAGATACAAATAAAATACATACATTTTTTAGTCGCATTTAAAGAAAAGATGCTAACATTTAAACACCATTGTAACACTAGGAGTTAAAAAATGTGAACGCGACATTGTTATATTATATGCAATGTGAAGTCATTGCATATAAACAGTAATAATTATATATACACTATAATTTAAATAAATTATAACAAACAATTTTTAATTGCAACTTCATTCATTTATATTTTTTTCCAAGTTGCTTATCCTAATCAGAAATGTAAAGGTGCTGGAGGCCACTTTAACTTTTATTGAGGAAACATTCTAGACAGGTCCATCATAGTGCCGACGAACATATTTACACATAAAAGCATTTTGTTATCTCTAAAACCTTGTCCACCCCATAAATGGGAATCAAACAAAATGTGTTTTTGTTGTAAGATAAAAGTCCATTTAATAATTTTAACCTATAAAACTTTAAAATTGAATTAAAAAAGACAAAAAAAAACCACAATCAATTTAAAACTTAACCCATAGCATCTGAGCAAATAACATGAAGCTGCTTCTTCCTAGAGAACAAAATAACTGCAAATTTGCACTCTAACTGATTCACCACAGCTGTCAAAATAAACACTTTGTGAGACTGTGAAGACATATCCTTGTGCGTTTATGTGAAAAAGAAAAGCAAAAACTACTGACTATGCTTGATGTTCAGGTTGAGAATTTGTAGAAACATGGCAAGTTATGGAGCAGTAACATTGCTAATGTTTGATATCTGCCCCTATCCTAAAGACAACTGCTTTATGGGTAAGAGAACGATCCAAATCCTTAGTGTGCAATTTAACTGGCAACAACATTACTGCTTTAAATGTAGTAAACAGCCTAATAGGAAATTTGAAGGTGAGTTCAGCTAAGAGATAAGTTCACTATTTAAAGGCAGAGAAATGGAAAGTTTAACATTATTAATTAGTAAATAAAGATATAATTGTGGAACAAGGACTTGATAAGTAGGTCAGAACAAGCCAAACACTGATACCTTGTGGCCTGCATATAAAACTATTTTTTTTTAGATAACATCATAATTATGCCATATTATTCTTTTGCATCTGCTTCCTGTATTTTTATTTTAAACATAACAAAATACATTCTTCACCTTATTTAACAGTGTTTTGAAATAATAACCTTATTATGTAAATAAAAAGCGTCACCAATCTTTGAACCTCGTAGATGATATTTGTGTTTAAGTCTATTTTATGCAATGTTTGCCACATTCAGATAAATTCAGTTATATTTCAGTGCTTATTATGCTTATATATAATAAGACTTCTTATTGTATTCATATTAGTTTTTTTTAATGGTTTGACATTGTTGCTTTTTTAAGGCAATGCATTACGTTTAGTGTGAAATACAGCCTTAAGACATAATGGTAAAAAATACAGTTAAATGACATGACTAACATAACAACTGTTACAAGCGAAGGATTGGTGCCCTGTCCTGGGTGTATGTGCCCAGCGCCTGAGAAGTTCTCCCCTGGATGGGCATGGGGACCTCCAATCCACGAATCCCAATCTGGGTAGAGTTTTCATATTCTTCTCGTGCATGGGTTTTCTCCTGGTTCTTCATTTACCTCCCACAGTTCAAACACATAGATTTATGGTGAACTGGCTGCTCTAATTGCCATTATAAAATGGGTAGTTCTGATTATAAAATCTGATTGGCTGAGCCGCTTGTCTAGCCGCGACATGCAATAACCCACACCTCTGACCGCTTCACATTAGTATAAATGCGCGATATAAAATATATTATTCTCCTGAACTTTTTAATAAACTGTGTTTTGTAATATTGCCAATAGATGGTAGTATTTGATTGTTAAAGAAATTAGATCTCTTTTACGTGCTGTCAGGGTTCATTTAAAAATATCGTGAATAATGTCGTGAAAGGCGGGTTTATAAACAATTCTGCTTTCAATCAATACATTTATGAATTAAACTTTGTTTTTCTAATTGTACACTCCTCTAATCTTGCACACTCCTCTTTCCTGTGGTTTATTCACAATGGGTGTATCTGCCCAGCGCCTAATAAATTCCCTGTCTGGATAGAAACCCTTCCCAGCAAAGTAATAAGCAGAAAACAATGAGATAAGCTTAATTTCCATAAAATAAAAACTGGTCAAAACTGTATTGTACACATTTTGGTTTTAAAAAAAGATGCTTAAAACAACCAGAAAACCAAAACCAAACCAAATTAATTAATTAATTGATAAGACATGGTAGTGGTGGGTTTTTATTTTTCAGATTATTACAGTAATAAATGCCTGAATATAAAAACATTATTTGAAAAAAGTTTTAATTAAGTACACTGTATTTTTGCTGGCACTGTAAGAAAGAGCTTCAAAATTTGTAAACCATTACAAATGTTCTATATTTATGCATATATCTTTCTCTCCAAGTCAAAAAAATAGTCAGTCTCTCTCTCTCTCTCTGCCCATTGTAATTTAATCTTGGGTAAAATAAAGCGTTGTTAAAAGTAAAAAAAAAATTGTCTCAGTGCCTCAGTG
>JAOUQT010016107.1:0-11975 GCA_025769995.1 Xyliphius kryptos | reverse complement strand
ACCCACAATGGTAACTTCAGTGGACCTGGGATTTGAACCCCCAACCTTCTGATTGATAGTCCAACACCCAAACCACTAAGCTACCTCTCCCTAATATATATATATATATATATATATTTTATATATACATATATATAAAAAATATGAATATACATGCCCCCCCCGCATCCCATATATATAAGATTAAGCGGTCGAGATAATAAAAATAAGATTAGATGAGTTCTTAAGTCTATTACAGGAAGGAAATAAAACATGTTTTTGTATCTTTAGGGACCATTTATTATCTGCCGAGTACAACTGTCCTTGAACTTTAAGGGTAAATTATGGTTGGACACAATGGGAACATGAAAACCTCGGAAGGACCCCGGTCCCCCGAAAACGAGTCCATACATAATGTATTTGTATGCTGTTACTGATCAAACCATATCAAACTTTAATTAACTGCATGTTGATAATTAAAAAGGGGTCATAAATACGTTTGTCTTTATATTAAATCAAAAAAAAAAAAAAAAAAAACATATTTTCAGGTCCAACATCACTGTAAAAATGATTTACAATGAACTACAACTGCAATAATGTAAGTTACAAAGGCGCGGCTTTACACCGAAAGACAAACACCAAGACGATCCCAAATATTTGAAAGCAAAATGATATCAGAGGAATAAGATTTAAAGACCAGAATAAATGGAATAGTACTAATCGCTGTGAAAAACAAAATGATTCGTAATCTCCCCCAGCTTCTAAAAGCATGTGATTTAAGTCAGCTGTTTTTATTCTATGGTCTGCCCCATGACCACCTTGGGCACAACTCATCCATAATGTGCTCACAGATTTGAAGATCATTTTGATGTTTTAATCCATGGCAGATCTTTAGCGCTTCATTCTTTCAAAAATAATGAAAAGAGCTTTATATTTTAGTTAAACATGACTGGAATGTTATAGGGTGTGGGGCTAGCATTCTAAGGGTTCTTGGTACAAATCCCAGGTCCACTGAAGTTACCAATGTGGGTCCTTGTGCAAGACCCTTAACCCTCATTGCTCCAGGGATTCTGTATGTAACCCTGTGTTCTTGTAAGTCGCTTTGGATAAAAGTGTCTGCACAATGACCAAATGTATACGTAATATTAAAAAGGTACCAGATAGTCATTCATTCATTCATTCATTCATTCATTCATTCATTCATTCATTATCTTCCGCTTATTCCTTTATGAGGGTAGCGATTGGGTTCCCCATGCTTATCTGGGGAGAATGTCTCGGGCGCTGGGCAGATGCACCCAGGACAGGGTGCCAATCCATCACTGGGTACACACTCACACACACACTCATACACACACTATACAGGGCAATTTAAAGAATTCAATTTACCTTCATGTTTTTGGAATGTGGGAGGAAACCGGAGAACCCGGCGGAAACCCAGGCAGACACGGGGAGGACATGGAAACTCCACCGAGATTGGGATCTGAACCAGGAATTCCCAGCGCTGAGAGGCGAACGTGCTGACGTGATGATTCTCAACTTGTTTCAAGCAGTAAAGCCTCACTAAAATTCTGCAACTCACTCTCTAAAGTGTTGGATGGTTCAGGAAACTGTCAGAAGATGATATAAGCAAAGCTAATTTCTTAATTCCCAATGACCTCATTTATTCATTCACTCATTCATTGTCTTCCACTTAAAGGGTTGTGGGGTGGGGACGTTTCAGACAATGGGAAAATACACCATGGACGCGTCGCCAATCCATCGGAGAACCCAGTAAAAAACCACACGGACACGGGGAGAACGTGAAAACTCCACCCAGATTGGGATTCATACACTCACTCACACATACACATGCACGCACAGACACACACACTATATAAGGCAATTTAGAGCATCAATTTACCTGGAATCCATGTTTTCAGACTGTGGGAGGAAACCAGAGAACCCGGAGGAAACCCATGCAGACACCGGGAGAACATGAAAACTCTACCCAAATTGGGATTCGAACCGGGAATCCCCAGTGCTGAGAGGCGAATGTGCTAACCACTAAGCCACCGTGTCGCCCCAAATAAACTCTTGTCTAATAAAAAAAGCATCCTTAAAAGGAATCTGCTTTTATTAATTTATGTAATTATAATAATAATTATAATATAATGTAATTATAAATAACTTAAATTATTTAGAGGTCACATTTTAGGTTTGATATCTTCCAAGATGTTAAAAAGTTAAAATCAGTCAATAAACTATTATTTATGGTGCATTAAAATGAATCAATAAAACATGGAATTTGATGACACTTGCACAAAATTTTCCATAAGAAGGTACGTACTTTTGGTACACCATGGCACTTCCTCTTTGCCAGAAGCATCACACTTTACTAGTTTTGGACTTGAAAAGTCATTACATTCTTCAAGATTCATTACGCCACCAAAATTTGCACTGCTATGTACACAATAATCACAAGACATTCATGTGGTCAAATATTGAAAAGTCATCCACTTGGCAACATCAAGGCCCTCAACATGACCAGAGACCACAAACTTTTAGAACTGCCATGAAGAATTTCACGCCATTTTTGGCTGTCCCCTCCTGTTACCTCATCCAATCACATGTCTGTCTGATGTGCAGTGACCCACATAGGAAAAAAAAAAAAAAGATTTTTTATTCTTTTAAATTATAATCCCAAGCCGTGAAGTGCCAGACTCTCTTCATTAAGGAGGGAACAAAAGAATACTGGTAAGATTAAAAAAAAAAACACCAGGTCGATAGGAGAGAGAGAGTAACGCCCCTTTGTGAGACAAGGCGTTTTAATTATTCAGCACCCCACAGCCGGCCTCGTCGAAGTTACAGATGACATGGAGCAGCGGTCAGTATTGCTGATGTAGACCTTACCTCATGAGGCTGAACTCACCCCCCTCTGGGACCAAGGGCTTTGTTTTTAACAAACAGGAAATAAACTGAACCAAAAATACCATACGAATCATGAAACTGTAAATTAACCAGGTATATTTTTATTTCTTTAAAGTTACTTTATATCATTTTACTGTTTTAAAGTTAACATGGGGCGGCACGGTGAATTACTGGTTAGCACGTTAGCCTCTCAGCGTTGGGGAATTCCCAGTTCGAATCCCAATCTGAGTGGAGTTTCCATGTCCTCCCTGTGACTGCGTGGGTTTTCTCTGGGTTCTCCGGTTTCCTCCCACAGTCCAAAAACATGGATTCCAGGTAAAATGAATGCTCTAAATTGCCCTGTATAGCATGTGTTTGTGTGTGTGTGAGTGAGTGCCCAGCGATGGATTGGCGCCCAGCACCTGAGATGTTCTCCCATGAATGGGCATGGGGAACCCCACAGCAGCGACCCTAACAGAGGAATAAATGGAAGATAATGGATGGATGGATGGATGAATCCTGGCCACAAATCAGCCAAAAATGGAAGTTAGCCAGAAACAGTCTGCAGGAACAGAATGGGGTTTACAGGACCAACCAATCCATGAGAGAACCTCTAACCCAGATGTGCCCAATACAACGGTCCAACAGTGTCCGTTGGTAGATCATTCCTCATGCCCATCCAGGGGAGAACGTCTCGGGCGTTGGGCAGATACACCCAGGACAGGCTGCCAATCCATCGCTGGGTACACACTCACTCACACACACCCACATACACACACCATACAGTGCAATTTAGAGCATTCAATTTACCTTGAAGCCATGTTTTTAGAATGTGGGAGAAATGAAAAACCCGGAGGAAACCCACTCAGACACGGGGAGGATATGGAAACTCTATCCTGATTGGGATTCGGACCAGGAATCCCCAGCGCTGAGATGCGAGCATGCTAACCAGTAAGCCACTGAGCCGCCAGGGTTAATCATTTAAAATAAAAAAAAGATGAATCCTGATAGATCACAAAAAGCCGGAGCAGTGAACATGCCAACACTCTCATCCCAATTTAGGAGAAACAGCATGTCTATATTTAGAGTGTAACTATATTTATCAGGAACATGATAAACACTACTGTATGTGAGTGAAATCCAGAGAGCCGGCCCTCCTCACCTCGGCCGGTGCAGCCTGAAATCCGACGCCGCTGTTTAAAGAAAATACCAAACCTTGGCTACGAGATTCAAATATCTGCTTGAACATTTTGTTCTCCTCTCTCTCTCTCTCTCTGTGTGTGTGTGTTTTGCTGTCAGCCCCTTCGGTCAAGAAGCATGGAGTCAGCTCCAGCCTCGTCAGGCTCTCCTCCTCCGCCTCCTCCTTCAGGCTGATGAAGATCATGAGCAAGAGTTTCTACCATATGGCTGACCGAAGCCCTGCAGCCTCCCCAGGGGCGACGCTTCGAACCCCAATCACACTCCAAAGAAAGAGAGTGAGAGGAGGAAGGAAGAAGAACCAGGAAGGCAAAGTAGAAACTATAAAAACAACATTTTAAACTATATAAAGTCATCGGGCACTTTAGTATGTTCACCTCATTCGCTCTACACCAACAGTCTATTGTATCAGTTACACTTATTATATAAACTGCAAAATCGCATCTTTCCCTCCACTCTACCCCTGTGCCAATCGCTACACGCCAAGCGCCTTGCATCTCCCCTCTCTACCCGTGTGCCAATTGCTAGATGCCAAGCGCTTCGCGTCTTCTCCTCCAATCTACCCATGTGCCAGCACCTCGCGTCTTTCCCTCCATTCTACCCGTATGCCAATCGCTATAAGCCAAGCGCCTTGCATCTCCTCTCTCTACCCGTGTACCAATCGCTTTACACCAAGTGCCTTGCATCTTCTCCTCCACTCTACCCATGTGCCAATCGCTAGATGCCAAGTGATTCGTGTCTTCTGCGCCACTTTACCCGTGCGCCAATCGCTATCCACCAAAGGCCTCGCATCTTCCCCTCTACTCTACCCTTATGCCAATTGCTAGACGGCAAACGCCTCGCATCTTCCCCTCCACTTTACCCGTGCGCCAATCACAATACACCAAGCGCCTCGCGTCCTCCCCTCCACTTCAAATACTCCATCTAAAGTCATAAACAAGAACAGAGATTGAGAGCCATGTTCTCTCACCCAACATTAGTTTTTGACCTCACTATAAATCCCCCAATGCTGTTCTGAGCAGAGACCCTAAAAAATCTTGTAGAAAGCCCTCTCACAGGTGCAAAGCAGATACAGGTAGGAAGCATAAACACCTGTAGCTGTAATATTCAGGAATTCTGTGACTTTTTCTGTAATCATGGAGTATTTCATCCATTCGGAGACAAACATGGCTTCAAATCGGCAAATTAAACACACAGGCGAACGCTGGCCGCCTCCACAGGCGGCGCCGTCCTCCCGTCTCGAGGGTAAGCAGCTCCTCCACAACAGAAGTAAGTTGACATTTTGAATATGCTTCAGTGGACCGAGCGCTGCACCAAATATTTGCATGCCTTTTGTCTCCAAAGGCAAAAGCGGGACAGTGGTGCGAAGCACGTTCTCCTCCTGATGCTCGCGTCTAAATGGAGCTCTCATCACCGAGGCCCCCGACAGCTCTCTCATCGCACCATGACACTCGCCTCCTGGAGGGCTCTGGATTGAGACGAGCCCTCACACTAGCCCTTTCATCCGGAGAGCTCAGGACGTGGGGCTTGCTCATCACCTTACTCACTGTCTCTCTCTCTCGCTCTCTCTCTGTCGTAGTCATAAAAAGCGAGAGAGTGAGAGGAAAAAAAAGAGGAAGAAGAAAGTGCAGGATGTGACAGTTGTGAATGAACTTGTAACGTGCAAAGAACTTTATTATTATTATTATTATTTGTATTATCTATACTAATAAACGCCAAAGCCTTCACTGACTCATCGCTAATTCTCCCGCTTCCCGAGTTCCGACATGGCTGAAACTTGGTATCGTGATTTCTTATCACATCCTTGAAAGACCTAATAAGTTCTTGCTTTTCTATGTCCAATTCTTTGCTCACTATCATCATCAAACGCAGCACCTCGGCGCTTGGCGAGAACCTACAAAGCTGAAACTCGGCTCCGTCATTCCGTATGGTGTCCTTGGAAAACCTACTGATGGACGCGTGGACGCTGTAGTCCCGACTCACACTATATTCATTCCACATATACATTTCAGATGTTTAATCGTTTCAAACCTCACTCTATAATCATACCTTCATTTAAATACATAACCTCCAAACACAACTGCACTTCAACATTCTCCTCATTATCAGGTTCTCCCCCAGTATTCCACAAGGTAATAAGATATGGAGGTATGTTCGGGTCAATATATACAGGTAAAAGGGTTTCCTTAGGTGTAAAGTTTGCATGTTCTCCACACGTTTGTGTGGTTTCCCTCGTGGAGCTCTGTTATCTTTCAACAATTTAAGGAATAATCTTCATTAAATATACAGTACTAAAATTAACTTAACTGCTCCGTGTGTGTGTGTGTGTGTGTGTGTGTGTGTGTGTGTGTGTGTGTTAAAGGCTCAGAACATAAATGAATGACCAAATAACATTCAATTTTTTTAAAAGACAATAATGTTTTAATAATAATAAAGTAAGTTGAATAAAAATCAGGGCGGCTTAGTGGTTAGCACGTTTTGCTCTCAGCACTGGGGGTTCCGGTTCGAATCCCAATCTGGGTGGCGTTTCCATGTCCTCCCCGTGTCTGCGTGGGTTTCCTTCCACAGTCTAAAAACATGGATTCCAGGTAAATTGAATGCTCTATATCGCCCCCTATAGTGTGTTTGTGTGAAGATTTAGGATTTTGAACAAACTAATGTTTACATTTTTATTTATACAGATTCCTGATTACACCACGATCACTGGATTTCTGCTCGGTTGACTTTCTGCATGATTAATAAAGTTTTGGCACTGCGTTTAATACATTTACAGATTCACTGAGAATCACTGTGTCTTAAACAGAGACAATAAACAGAGTAAGCACAATACACAGTACAGTGTACGCACAGTACACATTATACCCTACACATACTACACACAATACATACTACACAATACAGTCTACACCCCACGCATACTACACACTGTGCACTTTATACCCTACACATACTGCACAGCCAAAATAAAGTATTTCACAGGAAAATTATTTATACACATTTCAATATTACTATTTCATTATATTTATGTGAAAGAATGCAGCAAGTTTAAAAGCTATTTTAAACAACAGTTTAGGGAAGGCCCATTTTAGCTGTAGAAAAAATAAAGACACAGAGCCCTGACCTCAACGCCATCAAACTATTTGTGTGATTAAATTCTACCTTTAAATAATTGTATGTTGTGTATTCATTTTTTTTGTTATGACTCTCTGAGATAAAGTAAGAAAATGAAATGGTAAAGCCAGACCTTTGGTAGATTCATGTTGGAGATGGAAGGTGCAGCCAGTGATGTGAGGTTTCATCGGTTTACAGCGACACCTATTGGTCATTTGAGCGTCCTGCAGCCGGGTGAACGACAAACACAAATCACAGCGTCATTATCTCAAGAAACATCGAATTATATTAAATAGTTGTTAATTAAGTTATTTATATTTTTTTAATGTGATACAGTGCAGGCTTTATATAAAGATAATTCCTTATAATGTGATCAGATTTACTCAATTATTTACCGATTTTTCATCAATTATGTGATTTTCATACCTTTATAACTGCATTCCTTTATAACAGATAACGAAAACCAGACTATTTAAAATTTTTAACACATCCAATAATAATTTTATACCTATTACATATATTTTACACACACACAACAAAAACTGTATATATGTTGGTGTATGTGTGGGAATGTTTTTCCATTGATCCAAAAACATTACTAAAAAAAAAAAAAAAAAACTGAAATAGTGATGTTGGAGAAGCAGAACTGGTTCGCAATCGTCATTCCGATTCATCCCAAAGGTGTTGGACGTGCCCGAATTACCGTTATTTAGGGGGCCAGTCAGCTTCTTTCACACCAATTTGACATCTTAATGAACCATGGCTTTAGGGACCATAATTTGTGCCCTGGAAACAAAAGAGGACCTTCCCCGAACTGTTCCCAAAAGCAGTTTATACACCAGCAGTAATGAGATTGCATTAAACACCCGAACTGAATGAATATGAGGTCTGTCCTAATACTTCTGTTCACATAGTGTTCATTCTCGTACATAAATATCAGAGCTTTATGACGGGGAGAACATGCAAAGTCCACACCAGGATCGGACGAGGCTTTCTTGCTGTGGCGAGAGACTGCTACGCTGGCACGATAACATTATATTAATAATTTAGGGCGGCACGGGGGCTTAATGGTTAGCACGTTCTCCTCTCAGTGCTGGGGATTCCTGGTTTGGATCTCGATCTGAGTGGAGTTTCCATGTTCTCCCCGTGTCTGCGTGGGTTTCCTCCGGGTTCTCTGGGTTCTCCGGTTTCCTCCCACAGTCCAAAAACATGAAGGTAAATTAAATGCTGTAAATTGCTTTGTATAGTGTTTGTGTGCGACTGTGTGAGTGAGTGTGTACCCAGCGATGGATTGGCGCCCTGTCCTGGGTGTATTTGCCCAGCGCCCCAGATGTTCTCCCCTGGATGGGCATGGGGAACCCCGACCCTTATAAAGAAATAAGAGGAAGATAATGAAGGAATGAATATTATTAATTTAACAGAATTCTTAATTTATGGTGGCTTGGTGATTAGCATGTTCTCCTCTCAGTGCTGGGGATTCCCGGTTCGAACCTCGATCTGAGTGGAGTTTCCATGTTCTCCCCATGTCCGCATGGGTTTCCTTCGGGTTCCCCAGTTTCTTGCCCCAGTTTAAAAACATGAATTCAAGGTAAACTAAATGATCTAAATTGCCCCTATAGTCTGTGTGTGTGTGCCCAGGCGCTCTGTCCTGTGTGTATTTGCCCAGCGCCCGAGACGATCTCCTCTGGATGGGCATGGGGAACCCCACCGTGACCCTTGTTGAGGAATAAGTGGAAGATAATGGATGGATGATTTCTTAATTTAATTCCGACCCCAGTCATGAAGTGTGTATGTATCTTGCCTGTAGCGCCTCCTGTGTTTTATCCGTGAGTGCGAAACATCTCATCACAGTGACTGAAGTGAGAACAGTGAACGTGCAGGAAATGAGAGCAGCGTGTAACAGCGCAGGGCACTTGTTTAAAACGGCGGAGGAGAAGCTCAACAGGTGCAGTTTGCCCCTTAACGTCGTGTTTAAAAGCTCGCTGCTTATCTACACCTTCTGCGAATGTGCCACCAAAATGTCCAGCACAATAAACAGAATCATTTATGAGCCGTCATTAAAAATGAAACTTTCTGTTCTTAGCCGGAGCGTGTGGCGTGAAATTCCTCATAATGGCGCGGGATGTGAGGGCACATTCACTGCAGCAGCCATTATATCAGCACTCGCAGCAGCAGCAGCATCAGCATCAAAAAGAGACACAGCATCAACTTAATTGCAGTTGCTTGTTAAATGTAAGGAGCAGAGTTTCCATCATCTCACAACGACATACAGAAGAACTGCAGTTCACACGTGCGGGATAAACTTACGCATCAGTCAGTGCTGTGCTAATGCAGCCCTCTTTATTATTATTAATAAAGCAATAAGGTACAAGAGGGCGTGGCATTATTGTGAATAAATCACAAAGAGGTGTCATCACTCCCGACGCGTAGTGGGGTTCAGTTACACATTTTCTTGTGATTTATTCACAATAATACACAACCTCAAGCATCTCATTGCTTTTATAAAACGGTTACAAACACACGATGATTAAAAAAAACAACGTTTTTAAAATGAACGCTGATCGCTGTGTGACAGGATACCGGTTTTTCTAACAATTAAATACTGCCATCTAGTGGCCAAATTACAGAACGCAGTTTATGGGGGAAAAAACTCAGTGACTCATTATTTGTCCCACTTCCAGAGTACCTACAAAACTGAAATTTGAAGTACTTCTCACTTTCCTAAATTCGATTGTTCATTCTTTATCGCCATCGAACGCTGCACTGGCGCTTGGCGAGTACCTACAAAGCTAATACTTGTCTCCATCATCCTTTATCATGTCCTTGGAAAACCTACTGATAAATTCCCGTAATACAGTGACTGTGTGGACGCCGTAGTCACAACTCACACTGTATTCATCCCACATATACATTCAGATTTTGAGTTGCCCCAATGCTGGAAGTACGTTCAGGTTTATAAGAAAAGATATATATTCAACTGTTTTTCCATTGTCTTCGTTCTCAACTGACACGTATATGATTGTAAAATTATTGTATACACTACACGACAGGGTGGCTTAGTGATCACATTCTCCTCTCAGCGCTGGGGATTCCCAGTTCGACTCCCGATCTGGTGGAGTTTCAATGTCCTTCCCGTGTCTGCGTGGGTTTTCCGGTTTCCTCCCACAGTACAAAAACATGGATTGCATGTGTGGATGTGCGAGTGTGCGTGTGCCCAGCGATGCATTGGTACCCCGTCCTGGGTGTATCTTCCCAGCGCCCGAGATGTTCTCCCCTGGATGGGCATGGGGAACCCCACCATGACCCTCGTAGAGGAATAAGCGGAAGATAATGGATGGATGGATGATAACTTCTTTATCTAGATGTAAAAATGTAAAACCTTTTAAACTTTCCGTTTGCTGTTCCTTTACTGCAGAGTATGCAAATGTCTCCACGTGGGACGAATAAAGACTTATCTAATCTCATTTAGGAGTTTAGCGTCGCTGGCTGTGTTCCCACCCAAACAGTTAAGCAAGATGCAGCCAAAGGGGCAATAACTGTCCCCAGTTTTCCAATCGATCAGTATTTCGTATTTAAATGGAAGAGAAAACACACTCAAGCACAGGGAGGACATGCAGACTCCAAACAAAAAGCACCCCAACTGGTACATTTTTGCTGTGAGGCCAAAGTCCTAACCGCTGAACCACTGCACAGTTTTGTGTTGGATAAGAGAACCTGCTCTCAATTGTCCAAAAACCATGACAAGGTGTCTTATTTTTCACAACGGTGACAGACTACGGTTTTAAAAGTTCCTCCGTACTAAACTGACTCAACTTGCTTTGACAGACCTTGTTTGGTGCACAGAACAGCAAAAAGGGCCTTCCCCAAACTGTTTACTGAAAGCAAAAAAATGAGTGTGAGGTTAACTGTGTTGTGTCTGTGCCTGAACTTTATTACTCCAGCATGGTGCTGTTAGTATGTTCTCCCCCTCTGCATCAGAGAAAATCATAACACAAAAACTCCAACAAAGCAGAAGTGTTCACGCAAACGACTGACCAAATATCAACAACAAAGCATCACCGCCATGCTGAACATCCCAATTTAAAAAAAAGCACAAGTTCAGGAAGTTCTTTACTTTTATAAAGTTTTGTTTTTAAATAATTTCATTCTTTAGATTTATTTAAAATGCTTTCATTTCTTGTTTATCTCTCAGGTTGTGTGTCTGACTCACCTGTATGTCCTCCACAGGTGAACCCAATCACCTTGTGGAACACTGGGAAATAGACTCCTCCATGACGGCCTACAACTGTCGCAGCACTGCCACCTACAGTGCGGGAGGAGAGCTGCACTTGCTGAAGAAAATGCTAACCAGATATCACTGCAGGGCTGTATGGTGGTTTAGTGGTTAGCACGTTCTCCTCTCAGCGCTTGGGATTCCCGGTTCGAATTCTGATCTGGGTGGGCTTTGCATGTTCTCCCCGTGTCTATGTGGGTTTCCTCCAAAAGTCCAAAAACATGGGTTCCAGGTAAACTGACTGCTTTAATTTACCCTGTGTAGTCTGTGTGAGTGAGTGTGTGCCCAGCAATAGATCGACGACCCGTCCTGGGTGTAACTGCCCAGTGCCCGAAACGTTCTCATCTGGATTCTATAAAAAAATATGTTTTGCATTATGACTTAATTTTCCGTACAAAGCTGCAATAAATCTTATTACTTTACTTTTAAAACTTTGTCCTTATTTATTTGACCCACACAGACACACACACACACACACACAGAAGAAATGAGAGGTGCGTAGCAAGACCCCCCCCCCCCCCCCCCCCAC
>JAOUQT010016096.1:0-11975 GCA_025769995.1 Xyliphius kryptos | reverse complement strand
ATTAAGCGTGCGCACACCTTAACTCATAAAAAAGATGTAGGTTTAATCAAATTAGTGTAAACAAAGCAAAAATCAATCGTTAAGTTGAAGTTTTTTTTTAAATTAACTCCAAACTAGTTTTACGTTTCCAAAAAAATACCTCACAAACGCTGCACAACGGACAAAGTCCTCCCACACGGTTGATTTGAATGACGTAGTGTATGTAATTTCCGTTTATCGATCCCATTTGCGGTCCATGCTCCGCCTCTAAACTGAGCCACACTTGTTTGGTGCAACTTGTAATTCGGCTCTGATGTGAAGCTCAACTCTTAATTTTAGTTCCGACTGCACGTTTTGAACCGTGTAGCCTGTACTGAACGATTTTTTAACGAAACCATCGTACCGTTACACCCCTACTATACACTACTAATAGTGGATCTGTTAGTGACACATCTTATATTTAATATTATGAAGGTAAATGGTGGCCATTACAGCAACTACAGTAGTTGGGTCCCATGAAGCCTGGCTTATTGCTTTAAAAAAAAAACATTAAAAAGAACGACACACAACAATGTTTAACTCAAAAACGCAGCTATTAAAAACAATACATATACAATAAGAAAAATTTAACAATTAAAAAATTATTGTTATGACAGTTAACATAACAATTGCAGAACACTGGTTTCACAGTTGTATAAAATAAGACAATTATTATTCCAGCATTTTTTTTCCTAAGTACAAAACAAGCATTTAACAAAGCTTTAAAACCACAAACTGATGTCACCTAGGAAAACCACTATGAGGGCTGCTCTGTTGGTCGAGCATACAAATAAACCTGCTCTACATATTATATAAGACCATGCATAAAGCAAAAATATGGATATTAATATATTACCTGTGGAGGCTGGTAAAGATTATGAAGATAAGATCAATAGTTCAAACCATTTCCAAACCAACAGGCATAATTCAAATCAAGGCTGTTAGAATCCAATGACACAAAATTGGTTTAATATTTTGGACACACGTCCATTTTGACCCTTACTGTCTATATTATTAGTTTCACTTACAGTAAAGATGGACTTTGTAGTTCTACAAGTACTGTAGTCCATTGCTTTGTAAATTGTGCTACAGTAGTTTATGAGTCTGCCTAGAGCTGTCCAGGTTTAAATTCCTCCCAAACACATGGATTTTAAGGTGCATTGCCCCTGAATAAATTGTTTGTGTAATATAAATATATATATATATTGTATTTTATATTTTGTAAGTTTGCTTTGGCAATATGAATATTATTATTTGTCATGCCAATAAAGTTTCCTTTGAGTTTCAGTGTGTCCAGTGATGGATTGGCACCCTATCCTGGGTGTCTCTGCCTAGCACCCCAAACTTTTACCTTCTGGATGGGCATGAGAAGCCCCCGAAACACTAGCGGGGGAATAGGCAGAAGATAATGATATGAGAAACCTTGATATTCTGTTAATGTTTTTAACCACAGTGAGTAAATATAAGGTAACTGTTTGTCATGTCTCTCTCATGTAGGAATTGGTCCATGAGCGAGGGGAGGGAGTGGGATTGGTACTTACTGACATCATTGCTGTTTGTCAGGAGACAAACAGGTCCGTTGGTGTCTTCAGCTAAATCCACAGCCATCTTTAAATCCTCCATCCACTTCTCCATTTCTGACACAGAACTGTCGTGAAACAGGAGACAGCATTGCTGGTGGGGTTCTTCATTATAATCATGATTCAAATGAATTATTATAAAACGGGTAGTTCTGATTGGCTAAGACATTTGTCCAACAGTAACGTTATTGACAATAACGCACACCTCTGACTGCTTCACATTCGCATTGATGCGAGATATACTGTATAATAATTATTTTCCAGATTTTTTTAAATAAACTGCATTCTGTAATTTGGCTACTAGATGGCAGTATTTGATTTTTACAGAAACCGGATACCGGTTACTCAGCAATCATTGTTCACTTTAAAAACATTGACCTAGATCATTTTATAAACAATATTGTTTGCAATAAATACATTCATGAATCAATCATTATTGTGTGTTTGTAACCATTTTAAAAAAAGTATTAAGACACTTAAGGTTGTGCATTATTGTGAATTATGGGAATACTCGAGCTGCACTACTTTAAAAGGCAATTGTTTTGAATGAGTGAGAACCTATTATTTTTCCAAGGACATGGTAGGTTATCACGGTGCCAAGGTTTATCCTTATAGGTACTTGGGAAGAGCCCTCTAGTGGACCATCAAGGTGTTGCATTTGATACCGAACAAACGATCGAAAACAGGAAAGCGAGAAACCCATTCGTTTTTCCAAAGACATGGCAGAAAATCATAATGCCAAATTTTAGCCATCTAGGTGCTCGGGAATTGAAAGAACTAGTAATAAGTCAGTCAGTGAGTGCGTGAGGGCTTTGCCTTTCATTAGTATAAATAAAAAGAAAAAAAAGTGTACAGCTATTGTGATTTATTTACAATAATGCACTCCCGCTGGTGTCTTTTTGCTTTAATTAACCCCTCAGTGTACTGAACGATGGTCAGCAGTGCCGGTGTCGGTCCGTTTACCTCGCTGCTACGACCACCGACTGGCGCTGAGTGACCAGAGTAAAGCAATTCGGAACGCCCCACTCTTCTTCACTCTCCCTGATCTACACACAGACACACAAAAAGAGAGAACGCTGTAACACACCATCTTAACAATAAACATAAAAGCAAATCTAAAAACAATAACAATGTTCTTACTGTCATTCCGCTCAGAGGAAGTTGGCCGTTAACTTTAAACTGATTTGACGATGTAATTCCTCGACTGGTGTACAAGAGCACGTCGCTGAACTACAACACACAAAGAAATCGTTTAATAGCAGCAAGAACAAAGAGGTACAATTTCAACATTTCCATCCTTTATTAGCGTTTCGGGACAATAAATTCATAATTATCATTATCAATTCCCTCATCTCTAATTTATTACTGGGCACACACTTCCTCTATATGGCCTATTTAAAGCATCCAATTCACATAAAATTTTGAGGATGTGGAAACTCCCACCAGATTTCCCACCGGATTGAACATGGATCCACAGCCTGAAGAGGAGAACGTGCTAATCACTAAGCCACAGGGTTGTGAGAGGTTCCCCATGCCCATCCACGGGAAAACATTTCGGCCGCTGGACAGGGCTCTAATTTATCACTGGACACACACTCATTCTATATAGGGGCAATTTGGAGCAGCTGTTTTTGGACAGTGGGAGGAAGCCGGAGAACCTGGAGAAAACCCACCCTGAACCGAGGAGAACATGGAAACTCCACCCAGATCAGGAATCGAACCTGGATGCTGAACGCTGAGAGGCGGACATGCCACCGTGCCATCCCAGCATCAAAATGTTTACTGGTATAATATAATAGTATGTTCTGTAGTTGAATTTTTTTATTACTAAGTAGCGGAATATATATATATATATATATATATATATATATAAATAAAACACAATCTGTTTATTGACTTAAAATCCCATATAACACCATAAGTTAAAAAAAGTGTACAAGCGGTTAAAAATGAAATATAACAAGAGAGATTAAATAAGAAAATGTATACGAAAGGTATAACCCAAATCAAAACAAGTAACATGTTGAGTCAGTAGGCATGTAAATATGAAAAAAATAAATATGTTAATCCTATAAAGTCACTAATGGAGATACATTTTTTAACATAAACCAGAAATGGGTCCCAAGTTGTAATACATTTCTGTAACAATCCAGCTCTAATATATATAGTAGCAGAATTCTTTAACCCACATTAAACATCAGAATGATTTCAAAAGCCTAAATGTGTTGAGTTGCCAACATTTACCAAAACAAACTAAAGGCCTAAACCCAGGACAATGTCACAGACTCTATTTTTGTGTGTTTGTGTGCAGACGTGTGTAAGTGTGCGTGCACGTTACCAAAAAGAACATGCGCTGTTGCAGGCCTTTTCCTGAAAGTTTGCTGAGGCAGCCCAGCCTGATGAACTCGCGCACGGGAGTTGCCAGGTTGTTGACACCGATCAGGTCCTTCTGCAGCTCCAGCAGTCTCTGGTAGTTGTCGGTCTTCAGCATGCCGGAGTGAAGCACAGACTCCAGCTCAGACACATCGGCCAGCGCAGCTGTGGAAATGAAAAGGACTGTCAGTTTTGATGGATGGAGTCTGGAAAGCTTAAGGCAAAAGGAAATTAAACTAAACACAGAGTAATCACCATAGTGCGCGCTCATGTCCCTAAACCACCAGTCTTCTGGAACTGGGCTAGATAACTATCTGGTGGCTTATGAGGCTAAGCTAGTTAAGCCACAATTATAAAACGGGTAGTTTCAGTCCTCTAATCTGATTGGCTAAGCCGTTTGTCGTAACAATATTCACAATAATGCGCACCTCACAATAATGTGACACTCACATTCGTATCAATGCGTAATATACACTATTTTTCTTAATTATTTATTTGATTTTTTTTTACTAAATCGCATTTTGTAATTGAATTTGGCCATTATTTGAGTTACACAAACCGGAAATCTGTTACTCAGCGATCAGTGTTTATTAAAAAAAACAAAAAAAAAAACGGACTAGATTACGTCAATGAAGACCAGTTTATCAAAGACTAGCGGAAGACCCATGCTGCGCTACGTTGAGGAATTTAATAACAACGTAAAAGTTGAAAGGCAATCGTTTTTAAATGAATGATGGCTTTGAAGTCTATATCCTTCAAATGAATGTATTATTACAGAGTGAGGTTTTTATTATCAATTAAGAATCTGAACTATATGTGGAATGAATACAGCATGAGTTGTGATTACGCTGTCCACACGATTGCTTTCTTACGTGAATGAATCAGGGTTTCCAAGGACACGATAAGAAATGACGGAACCAAGCAAATACCCCTGTCCATCCGGTGTTACAATTGATGGCGATAGTGAACGAACAATTGAATGTAGGAAAGCGAGAACCCGTTTTTCTAAGGACATGGTAGGTAATCACAATGTTTCAGAGTTGTAGGTACTTGAGAAGACCCACTAGAGGGGAATTTCAAGGACATGATGGGGAATCACAATGCCAAATCATGAGGCCTTTTATTGGCATAGAGCTTTTGCTTTCAATATTCCCTTCACTTAAAAATCTATTACATTTTTTGTTATTATTACATTGTGTTTGTAACTTTTTTAAAGCAATAAGGCACTCGACGTTGTGTATTATTGTGAATAAATCACAGGAAAGAGGTGTAACTTCACTACGCTTAACACCTCTCACAACATCACACAACCTTGCTTTACTATCAGAATGAAGGGATTCGGTGGAGCAGAGTTGCAGCTCTATTCCATCATCTGTCTGCGTGGCTCGAGTGATCAGGCAGAGCTCAACTCAAACCAGGTGCACAAACACACGCCGCGCCACGACCGGGCCGACATTAAGGCCAGTCGGATATCAGGCCAGGAGAATGTTGTTATTCGATCTTTTGAAGTTCTGTTACAAAAGAAGAACAAACTCTTCACTTCTTGTTCAACTCACGCAACTTTTGTAATTCCCATGCAAACCAAATGCACTCAAACAAACAGAAAACCAGACAGGGATGAGACCGGCTTGTTTACGGCATGGTTGCCAGATAAAAATCAAACGATTGCGAGCTATTTCTTGGGAATGTTTCTTTTGTTGCGTGTATAAAGTGTGAGATATTTGAAGTGAAGGATTCTCTAACCTCTGCAGTCTCTGAAGTCGGAATGGGTGGCAGGATAATGTTTGCACAGCCTCTCGAGGATCTGTTTATAATGCAGCAGCCTGTGCAGCGGCCTCAGGATGAACACATTTAATGGCACGTAACAGACCTTCTGCAGCTCAAAGTCTCGACACACACTCTCCAACCGGCGGGACGCGCGGCAGGCCTTCTCCAGCTCGCTCACACACTCCGAGTGTTTCTGCAGCTGCGCCGTCAACAGCTACAAACACACGTACGAGGTTTATTAGAAGTCTTCTTACATTAACTTATGATCTTCCATTCGGTTCTTTAGCATCAGTGCTTTCAGCTTTTCAGAGAAACTCGACCTCCACTTTTGTCCAACACAGTTAACATTTGAAACGTCACTTACAACGGAAAATTAAGGTTAATGTTGAAAAGCTCTTCGAAGTTGGAAGATAATGAGAAAACAACAGCGTACCTTCAGTCCCTGGGTGTTTTTAAGCAGGATGTCTCCTATACGTTGGTAATCTCCTTTGATGTGTGCATTGGAGCGTCCTTCCCTACACACACACACACAATTATTAGTTTACAAAGACTTCCATTTATTTGTGAGAACGTATCCTAACCTTAACCCTAAACTACTACAACCACTATAAATTATTCAGTGCAATATATATGACCACAAGCGCAATATAGTCTAATTTTAATATATATAACTTGCCACTTTATCCAATATCTTTGTATATAATTGTGCATTTATATTGTATTTTTGTACTTTAATCTTACTATTAACTTTCAACTTATATTTGTTTTTAGTACTTTATCTTTTATTCTTTATTCGACTTTGTTTATTAGAACACTATAAATGGGGCATCTGTAAAACTGCACACTTGTCTGTTTACTTTGTAATTACAGGAATAAACTGCTTTTCTTTCAATATATACTTTAAAGGACACTTTTTTATTTGATTTTCACAAAAAGTGTATATACATCACTGTTCATTTATTATCTTCTGCTTTATCCTGTACTGGAGGCGCAGGGGGATTCCCCACACCCATCCAGGGGAGAATGTTTTAGGTGCTGGGCAGATACCCCAAGGACAGGGCGCCAATATATTGCTGGGCAGAAACCCATTATATGGGGCAACTTAGAACATTTAATTTACCTTGAATCCATGTTTTTAGACTGTGGGAGGAAACCGGAAAACCCAAAGTAAACCCATGTGGACACGGGGCGAACATGGAAACCCAGATTGGGATTCAAACCGAGAAAATGCAGATATATAAAAAATAACATTATTACTAATAACAAAATATAATGAGGGCGGCACAGTGGCTTAGTGGTTAGCACATCCGCCTCTCAGCGCTGGGGATTCCCAGTTCGAATCCCTATCTGGGAGAAGTTTGCATGTTCTCCCCGTGTCTATGTGGGTTTCCTCTGGGTTCAATGAAATTGAATGCTCTAAATTGCCCTGTATAGTGTGTGTGACTTTGTGGGTGAGTGTGTGCCCAGCGATGGATTGGCGCCCTCTCCTGGGTGTATCTGCCCAGCGCCAGAGATGTTCTCCCCCCCTCCCCCTCGCGACCCTCATAAAGGAATAAGTGGAAGATAATGAATGAATGAATGAATAATGAATATTTAATTTTCAGCAAACGCTCTGCATTTTCGTTTGCTGATTAGCTGCTTACATTAAAGTTCACCAGCAGGTGTCTCTATTGCAGTGTTTAATGACTTGCTGTTCTTGCTTGTGAGTGTGCCTAAATATCTCTGTTCCTAATTCCACTTCCCGAAGACAACCAACACAGCGTGTTTAAAGAGATACAAGTATATGAGGGTATACACAAAAACGGACTGTCAACTTATTCATGCAAACATCATTAGTACGTTATTGAGTTACTGTTATACCAGTGAGATGGCTGTTGTATCAGTGACTGACCTAAAAAATACTTACCAAGCTATAAAAAGGTTAACGATTGAAATAGTAGAAGAATAAATGGCCAACCAGAGACAGTTCTCTGTGGATCACAACAAATACATATGGAATATAGAAATCATTATATATGTACTTTCCAATCAGCAGCTTACATCTATCCATTATTTTACACTTAAATCTTACACTGGAGTCGCGGGGAGAGGATACACTCAGGACAGGGTGGGAACACCCCCCCCCCCCCACTTACTCACTCTATTGGGGGCAATTTAGATCAGCCAATTGTCCTTAAATCCATGGTTTTGGAATGTGCGAGGAAATCGGAGAACCCAGAGAACACCCGCACGGACACAAGGAGAATACCTAAACTCGGGATTTGAACCTGGATCCCCAGCACTAAAAGGTGAACATGCTAATCACTAATCCACTAAGAATTTTTTTTAAATATCAAATGTCATTTTACGCTCTTTTCTGACATTAAATTCCTCTTTAAAGACTAACTATAATCATGTTCTAATTCTAAAAGCCCTTGTTATCTTTTATAAAACAGGTAGTTCTGGTTCTTCAATCTGATTGGCTGAACCGTTTGTCCAGCCGTGACATTATTGACAACAACACACACCTCTGAGCGCTTTAGATTTGTATCAATGCGTGATATACAGTACATCATTATCCCGATGTTTTTTATAAACTGTGTTCTATTACTTGGCCACTAGATGGTAGTATTTGATTGTCAGAGAAAAAGGAAACCTGGTACTCAGCGATCAGCGTTCACTTTAAAAACTGGATTATGCGGCAAAAGATCACTTTATTAACAATTTTGCTTTAAACAAACATATTTATCGAATCAACCCTTGTTATTTTATCATAGTGTGTTAATAATTGTTTTATAAAAGCAATAAGATGCTCAAGATGTAACTGTACTTCACTATGCATCGTGCCGAACATCTCTTTCCCGTGATTTATTCACCATAATGCCATCCTAGCTACTTAAATTTTTGTAATTATCATCATTATTAAAATGATTGATATTTTTGATTACGAAAAGACGATATATATAGATACCTTATTTATCCAAGAAGCAAATTTAGGGCAACTAGAAGCAGTTTTTTATTATACCCAAAAAAAAAAAAAATACCAAAAAAAAAAAAAAAATAAGAATAAATAAATAAAATAAAATAATTTAGGATATTTAAAGTAAATTTAAAAGAATACCAAAAATATATACTTAAATTTAAGCAAGTGAGAGTGTGTAGTGTGCAAAGATTTAGTCCAGTTGTGCAACAAAAATAAAAAGTAAATGCAAATATGTGCAAATAAATTAAGCAGTGCAAATTAAAATACAAATCTGTACTATTAACATGTATCGGCTGTATGAATGATATGCAAAATAATAACCATAGTGCAGCAAATAGCTTGAGTGTACATAATATATACTGTATATCTCCAGATTTAACAAAGAGGTGTCTGAGTATAAAAATGGCTTTATAAAAGAAAAAAGCTACTATACTAACACTACTATTCTCATTCAAGTAAACCCTCGCACTAAACAGTGCAGTGCAGAAGCCCGAGTCAGACGAGCGTGTGAATGAGGACACTGTGGGAACAGCAGTAATAATGTCTCGTGTGTAAGTTCACAATCGCTGGGATCGTCACCGTGCATGATCAACTCAACTCAGCACCTCCTCACACTCTGACGACCTGAAAGGCGCCTGAAGGCAGGAGCCATTGTAGGTAAACACACCAGCTATTGAGCACTGACGCACGGCACACATGAATAAACAGCACGAGTCTGGTCTAGTACCGTTCGTACGGCCAGGGAGTGAGAAGACGGGTTTATTTTAAATCCAACTGCGTTTTTTGGTACAGAACAAACATAATATGATATTGGATTTCTGTTACTCACAGTAATGTGCAGTTAAAATAACAGGTGGAACAAAAAAAAAAAAAAAAAAAAAAAAAGGAAACATCCCTGGAGTAGTTCCTTATTACCAGGATTATTAAATGGAAACCGTTAAAACTGAACGATGAGACGGCACATTGGTTAAAGCTCCCGTAAGAATGGACGACATCCTTTCTGTGTGATGTTTGCATGTTCTTCTCATGTCTATATTGATTTGTTATATAGATAAAAAGAAACCCTAAAACATACAGGACTGCTGAACTAAAGATGTCCCCCAGGTGTGAATGTATATGCGAATGACCTGGTTAAAGCCTTACTTCACCTTTCACCTACCTAGTCAGTTCCACTATATATATATATATATATAGGACATACAGAAGAATCAAAATATCATTTATTACTCTCCATAAGCAAAGAGAGAGGGGCCGCTGTGACTGGTCGCGCCGCCAATTGATAGTAAAGAACCCATAGGATGAGGTTCTTAACCCTGTGGACCCTCGGGGATAAGAGGTTTAAAAAAATGAAGGAACGGATAAAATAATCTTAAATATATTCTCTTCTGCTGCTTCATAAAGGAACAAATATAAAGGTCTCATCCCATCTTTTTAAATTCCACCTAACCAGATACTATTGGACCAGGGGACTGCGGACGGCTGTGGGAAGGGGGCACACGCTTACTTACACAGACACACAATAAGGGGCAATTTAAATAAAGGAAATCTATGTTTTTGGACTGTGGGAGCAAACTGGAGAACCTGGAGAAAACCCACAAGGAAACGTGGAGAACCCACTAATCAGGAAACACACACACACTATATAGGGGCAATTAAGGGCAGCCAATTTAACTTGATTCCCTGTTTTGGACTGTGGGAGAAAACTGGAGAAACCCCTTGAAAAAACACGAAAGCTTCACCCAGATTGGGATTCGAACCTGGATTCCCAGCACTGAGAGGTGGACGCCCTGTATTGATTTCAGGTGTAGTTTTGGGAAAGCAGCCATCAATATTAAGGAGTCGGATTTAATGCATGAGCCGTGACAGTTGGCCAACATATAGAATCACGAGGCATAAAACCAAGGAAACCATCCATTGAGGAGAAGTTGTTGCCAAGGAGGAGTCACTGCAGCATCTCCGGGGCCGTGTGCATGTGTATGATTCAAACCATCCAATTAGTGTCTGTTTACAAAGACCTACCCTGTACTTACACATTTCTACCAACAGGTCTACTAAACACAATGTAAAAATGTGTGTGTGTTCATGACTTACCACAATGCGAGTCTCTGTTCGAGCTCTTTGAGGAAGTCCGAATGGTAGGTGTGCAGCGGCTCGAAGCTGGACTTTAATAAGTTTCGCAGCGACTCAGGGGCACTCTCCTCTTTCACCAGCACATTCTGAAATGACTGAAAATCAACATGTTTTTGGAAGGTTATTAAAATAATAAGGATAATAGGTCATGGATAATAGTAAATAAACGCATAGCAACGTATAGCGGAGTACAGTTACACAATAATATACAGCCTTCTGTGTCTTATTGCTTTTAACAGTTACAAACATCGTGTAATAAAATGATTTGATTCAGAAATGCGTTTATAGAACGCATAATCGTAATCTAGTCTGGTTTTTAAAGTGAACGCGGATCACTGAGGAACTGGTTTCCAGTCTTTTTAACAACCAAACATTACCATCTACTTTTTTATAAAGTATTTGTACTATTTGCGTCGATCACAACTGCTATAGTGTGCCAAACTGTGTGAATAGAATACTGATTCCAAATCTCAAAGAAGGCAAATGACTTTCTTGTTCATTTATTTGAAACTTAATTTTTTTTTTGCCTCAAATCTATGGTGTCAGAAAGGGTCCAAAAGTTTTGAGAACTCAAAAACAGAATTCGTAAGCAATTTTCTTCGTTGCTCACGCTTCTCATTTTTGCGCTCGCGCTTCTCTCTATCGCCCCCTCGCGTCGAAAAATTTCTCACGTTCGATTTTTGTATTTAGGACCAGTTTTAACGAGTGGGCGGGATCTAGACAGTAATTGGCTGCTTGAGAAAAGTCCAGCCCACCCGGTCGTGCTACACTATGACAAATTGGGGATGAACACATTTTAAAAATTGGAACTGGAAAATGAAATAATGAAAATGAAAATAGCTGATAGAAGTAAACAAACTCTCAACTCATTTTTCAAAAACAAAACACATTTCCCGCAGATTTGCTGATGTCGCCGGATGTGTAAGCATAGCTGGGTGGGCTGGACTTTTCTCGAGCGGCCAATTACTGTCTAGATCCCGCCCACCCATTAAAACGGGTCCTAAATACAAAAAAATTTTAGACGCGAGGGGGGGTGATAGAGAGAAGCGCGAGCGCAAAAATAAGAACCGCGAGCGAAAAAATGTGCAACGAAGAAAATTGCTTACGAATTCTGTTTTTGAGTTCTCAAAACTTTTGGACCCTTT
>JAOUQT010016087.1:0-11975 GCA_025769995.1 Xyliphius kryptos | reverse complement strand
CAATGTGAGTCCTTGAGCAAGACCCTTAACCCTCATTGCTCCAGGGTTCTGTATCAACCCTGCGTTCTGACCCCAACTCCCAAGTTGGGATCCTTGTAAGTCGCTTTGGATGAAAGTGTCTGCTAAATAACTAAATGTAAATGTAGTAGGACACCTGGTGATGCAGTGGTTTTTATCAGCGAGAAGATCCTGGGTACTTTCTGTATGGTATTTCTTCCCATGTATGCATGGGTTTCTTCAAAGTCTGTGATTTCTACTTGCAGTACAAAACATTATGATCGGTCAATTGATTAAATGAAATGATCCCTTAGAAGGGAATGTGTTGATAAAGTGATTGTGTAAGTTGTACATGTTCAGAGGCATTGGGACTTTTAAATAGCCTTATAATGTTTCTGTTTCTCAGTTACGAGTTTTATTCTCCACGATTCTTGACTCCACCAAGCAAACAGCAAACCAACTAAATTCCAGCTTCTTTGTTGCTCTTGGATACATCATTTGTGGAATAGATGTTCCGGCCATCTTTGAGCTAAATTCTGTAGAGTTTAGGTAAGTTGTTTTTGTTATTTTTTTACTTTTTTGCCTACATCGAATTTATTCAAATAAAAATCTTCTTACCAAAAGCATATAGACACCTAACAATAAGATCTAGATTGCTGGACTTCCCCATTTGTTCTTTAACATGCTGCTATACTAAAAGACCATTCACAGACTTATTTAAATGTTTAAATATATTAAAATAGTTTTAGTTTCTATTGTGTGTGACTAAAATGAATGTGTTAAGTGGTATAACCCTAACTATAACAATTATAACTTATTATGAGCAAAACACAATAAAGAGAAGCTAAGAAAGATGTTTTAATTGATTTATGGCAGTAAGGCAGTGTTCTGGTTGGGTCGTTTGAACCTGACGTGCTCTGAGGTACAGCTTGAGGCTATGATTGAGCTTTTAAATCAAAATGGGACATTTGGACCCATGAGTTCCTGGGGGCCTGAGGTCTTTATCGAGATTGGAGCACTTGCTGGTAAGAGCTAAATGATTTACCCAAACTCAAGTAATACTGGATTTATATTGTAACCACATTGACAGGTTTTTGCTTTTTTATTATTACTCTTCCCATGCGCCAATCGCTATACGCCAAGCCCTTCGTGTCTTACCCTCCACTCTTCCAATGCGCCAATCACGATACACCAAGCACTTTCCGTCCTCCACTCTTCCCGTGCACTAAGCCATTTACTAAATGCCAAGTGCATTTGGTTGTTCCCTTCCACTCTACCCGTTCGCCAAGCCAATCGCCAAATTTCAAGTGCCTTGTGTCTTCTCCACTCTACCTGTATACCAAGCCAATTGCTAAATGTCTTCTCAACTTCACCCATGCGCCAATCACTAGACACTAAGGGCCTTGCGTCATCCCCTCCACTCAACCTTTGCACCAATCGCCCCAATCACCACGTTATTACCTCCACTGTACCCGTGCACCAATCGCTAGACGCCAAGCGCCTGGCATCGTCCCTTCCATTCTATAAAGTATATAAAACCGCACGTATTCATATGCAACTTTGTGTCAACATTTTAAAGCCATCAGTAAAGAACTTTGGAAGATTTAAGGTTTTGAGCAAACAATATTTAATATTTTTTTGTTTATATAGAAGATTACAAGTCTGTAATTTTGTCAGTTAAAAAGCTTTAAATGGATTTGATACAGATGCTTGTCCTCATTGCACTTATTAAAATGCTTTGGTTTTTTGAATGATTTTGCTTCTGTCTTATGTTTGTTCATTTAATTATAACTCAATTCTCTATTAACAGCTGGAATACCAGACATGGCCATGTCTGCTCTGGTGCAGGAGCAGATAGAGGGAATTACGCCTCTTGCAATATCACTCATACCAGCCAAAAAATTTGCAGTAAGTTATTTTTTTATTTATTTATTTTTGAATAGAATTGTTCACAGGAGAGGAAAATAAAAAAAATGCCCCAAAATAATACCACCTAAAAACAATTTGAACTTTTACATACACACATTACATTTATTGTAGATGCTTTCAAATGAGAAACACTGGTTTGAAGCACAAAGCTGATGTGAGCTGATAAAATGACACCAAACTCAGGCTTTATTAAATGTTAATGTGAAAGGAATTTGAAAAAAAAAATAATTTTAACCCTTGACCTGCCTCTATATGCAGGTTGTTTTTAATCCAGCACAGATCAGTCTGTTTTCCTATGATCAGGCTGCGGCAGTCACTGCAGCCCAACGCTTAGAACTAAACCTAGTGCAGGAAATCGCTCTCTCTATGGTGCTCAACCTCTCAGAAGACAAACCCGTGGATTTCAGCGGTAAGTGTCTGGTTTTTTAGTGTGTTCAAAAAAAAAACTTATTTATTACATTAATGTAATAAATTCTATATTTACTAACTGAGCTTCATTAGGAACAACTGTACACCAGTGTATTTGTACTACAACTATATCTGTTCAGCTGATGACGTGGCAGCAGTGCATGCAGGCGTCTTCCAACAACATAAGACAATATTTACTATAATAAACATCATAATCAGAGGGGGGAATTTGAATTTTGGCATTGGTATGATTATTGGTGCCACGCTGGCTAAGTGCACGAAAAGGTGCAGACCTCCTGGAATATGTACATCCAACAGTTTCAATAAAGTATTTAAAAAGGGGTGGAAAAAAAAGAAAACCAGTCAGTGGGTGGAAGTTCTGCAGATGAACACACCTTGATAAGAGACGTTAATGGGGATTGACCAGGCTGTTTCAAACCAACAAAAAGGCTTCGGTCTGATAACCCTTCAAAAAAAAAAACTGCAGTACGCAAGAAATAATCTTTTTAGCCTCTAATTTAATTATATTTTTGTTAAACTGTAAGAAAAAATGAATGCCAAACAAATTTTTACTCAGACATTATCAACGAAAAATGTTACATTATGCAGATTTAATTTAAACCGTCTCTATTGTTTTTACAGGAAGGTCAACTGGAGTTGCACCCAGTGTTAGTGCAGTCTGCAGTCTCTGTAACCTACTGGTGCTGCTCTTAATGACCTTCTGCAGTGGTGTTCATTTCTGATAAACCGGCTTGCATTAAGAATTTATTTTCATATTCCTAAATTGTGCAATATTCTGTATATCATTTTATATCTTTCAGCACTTTAGGTTGACTCTTACTCAGTGATTTATCATCATTCATGATGCAGTGTCCTAATGCACTACCTCTGCTCAAGTTCACATGATGCTGGAGCCTGTCCCAGCATGCATAGAGCAAAAAAGACACCCTGAACAAGTTGCCAGTCTATACAATGGCAGAAACCCAAACACAGCTCTCACAAATGGTTCAGTTTTTTCCTGCCAATTCACAAAAACCTAATCCATTGTGCTGTGAGGTAAAAGCACTGACCACCATTTTATTGTATTAATTGCAGCTATATTTTTGAAGTGATTTTTCTCTTTTCTATATTTAAAATTTTTTATTTGATGCTAGTTATTGTGGTGCTATTACTTAAGCTTGCTTTTAAACTTACTTTTCATTTTGGAATAAATAAATACTTTAACATACAAGCTTTAAGATACGATGTAAAACAGTATTACTATTATTACCCATTGTTACTGTGGTCAATTACACTTACATTTAAAAGTATTTGCCACCCTCAAATGCTCTGTGCGTGTTGAATAAAGTGTATAAATTGTAAACAGTTGTGGTTATTGTGCACCCTATAATTTTAAGACATTATGTTTTTATAGTTTTAATATTCCTGCTTAAGCAAATATTTCAGCACCAACACAATAGATTGTTTTTTAATGTTATATTAACATTTCTGACCTAGTTCAACCTATGACCGTTATTTATCTTTCTCAAAGCTACAATGCAGTGGAAATACATGAATGTGTTTGATGCTCTTAATAAATTGGTTATTTTAAAAAAAGAACAAAGAATGATTTCATTTTTGTGGCCTCTAAAGCTTCATACGTATGGCCTAAAAATATCTGAATCACAGACTGATGTTCATTATATTTTGTCCATGAATACTTATTAAATGATCCCAAATGATCTGTCCAAATTACACTTTCACTTAGTGTTTCCCCCGGATGTGCTGCTTATAGATGTGTATGTTCCTATTAAAGCAATAAATTAACCAATTACATTTCAGTATAATTCATTGCAAAGGTCGAATGATTTGCCTGATGCCTTCAGTAATCGTTCTGTGGCCTGGTAGCGTAAAATAAGTGTCAATCAAACTTGCTTTAACCAATCATATTTTATGTTGGTGGCAGAGTCAGAGAGTTTACCGCTTTTGTCGGTTAGACATTTTAGCATTAGCTTTGATGGCATTAGAAAAGGAATTCTTGATACAACTATTTCATATATTTTTGAGAAAAAAAAGAAGGTGGATTTTGTGGACAAATAATCAGGTTTAATCAGTTATTTTCCTAAATAATAGTGCAATTTTTTGGCTGGTGTCTTTTTTTTTGTGTTGCTACACAAGTTATCAATCAAATGAAAAACTCGAAAGATGCAATTCTTTTATATCTGGAGAGTCAGATAACATTAAACAAACTAGATAGAATACCTTAAATTTAGGGGCTTTTACTTTTAAATAAAAACAGCTCTGCTGTCATGTTCATGTTGTCGTTCGCACCTCTTTAAAAAATTTGAAGTTGTGTCAGATGCATTGGTGCTTTCATCACAGGTTACTGAGAAATGATCAAAACCCACTCCTCTGCCTCTCAATATCTGACAATATAGCCTGGATTCTGCCAGAGACAGACACATAAAGCCTTAGAATGGTGCTAATACCAGCTGTGGTAAAAGATGGAATTATATTTTTAAAGTATTTTAATTTATTAATTCTGGCAGAGCTAGCGAGCTTTAAATAACATTTTATAAGCTTTGCCTCTTGGAATTTGATCGTGGGCCGTGATTGGACCATAGGCCGGGCTTTGGACATGTCTGAACCCTGTGCCACCAAATTCAGATAAGCAACCATATTTGTGGAAACCTTAAAAAGGCAATTTTATTAATCCTTTTTAAACATGCTGTGACGTGTGCAATGTGGCTTCGTGTTAGCACACTCTCCTCTCAGCGCTGGGGATTCCCGCTTCGAACTCCAATCTGGATGGACTTTCCATGTTGTCCGGGTGTGTCCCAAGCCCAATAGGGTAAGGGTTGTGTCAGAAAGGGCATCCAGCCTAAAACACTGTGCCGGGTCTGATATGCGAGTTCATTGCTGTAGTGACCACTGGATAATAAAGGGAAAAACTCCAAAAGAAGAAAAAGAAACAGGATGCGATGTACATTGCTGTTAAATATGCAACATATATGCAATGTTATCTTGTTGTCTCGTTTAAACGTGTAGTTTCACATTTGTATAAATGCACGATATCAAAAAACTGTTTTTACGATGTTTTTCATAGTTCTTGTTGTAATTTGGCCACTAGATGGCAGTATTTGATCAAAAAACAGAAATCTTTGTCTTACATTCAGGGTTCATTTGCCTTCTGTCTTATTTCACAAAAGGCAAGTTTATTAGTGATTTTGCTTTAAGTCAGGGCATTTATGAATCAAACTTTGTTTTTTTATATTCTAGTGTGTTGAGCGCCGTTTCATAAAAGCATTAAAGCAGGAGAGGGCGTGCATTATAGTGAATAATTCACTAGAAAGAGGTATAAAGGCATCTCTTTCCCGTGAATTATTCACTATATTGCACCTTATTTCTTTATTATATGTGATTACTAAACATCTGTATTTAAATGAGGTCAACGCGGCTGTGCAATGGCGACCACGCACACGCGGGGGCGCGCTCCCGTTAGAGAGTTGAGAGCGGGCGCCGCTCGTCCTCATCAGTACCGTGAACGCGCTGTAGTTTCTGAGCGCACATGCTTTCTTTTAGCTAGCGTTGGGAGTTTAGATAAACCCGCACACGTACAAGATGGCGGATTCCGACTCTTGGGGTAAGACATTGTAGTGCTAAAAGTACTGGGTCTTTGTTGTTTTGTGTAAAATGTATAATCTATGAGCGGATTTTATCGTGTGCGTTTGTAGACGCGGATAGCTTTGAGCCGAATGAACCGAGCAAGGCGGCGACAGGACTGCAGGACAAATGGGAAGGAGAAGACGAGGACGACGACGTTAAGGTAAACAACTACCCACCTGAACGAAGCTGCGTCTGTTTCGTCGCGTGTCTGTTTTCATAAACGAGTGTAATGGCTCTTACTGTATTCCATCGTAAGCTTAGCTCATATCTCGGCTAATCAACTAAGCGGCTGTGTCCCGAATCGCTGAATGCAGCCTGCGAAGGTTGCAGCGACACCGTTGGTGACCGGTTAGTTTTACAGCCTATGTAGGGTGACAGTGTGCGATTTAGAACCGTGCTACAACTTGACTAAAGCATGCCGACACCGGCATGTGACGTTAGCTAGCTTATTTATTGCTGTATTTTTTAGAATAAACGTTTGTATTAATGACGTAAAGGCTTTTAACTTCAATTAATAACGAAGCTGGCATGCTACGTTATTGTTTTATTGTCAAGAATGAGCTTAAAGGTGTCAGGCCCCGTTAGCATTAGCCGTTACTCCACTAGCTTCCCGTTCTGCGTCAGGTGGACACATATGTTGCTGTCAAGTTATGATTTAGTTATTTCATCTTCCTTAACAATAAACATACTTTTGTTTTGTGAAGTCGGTAAGCAGTATGGTAGATTCCGTCCCACGTTTAACGTGCTGTTTAGGCCTTGGGCTTTTTGTGAATCGTGCCGACACAGCTGTTAGTGTTGCAAAGATGTTCACTTAAGTTTAAGATCGCTTTAACGAGATAACTTTAACTCCACCATGTGAGATCTGATGAGTTTCAAATGGTAAGCGTAGTCTGTTAGTCTCAAGATGTGAACAAGAGCAACGACTACGTGAACTACATAAGATATTTCAAGTTAACTAAAAACCATATAAACTTCCTAAAGATCTACAGGCTCAAGCTTAACCACAATTAAGAATAATTACAGTTAACTTGATCTGTATTGTGTTGGTATGTTTAATCATGATCTGAAATGCTTTGGAATGTTCTCGAATTTAGCTCTAACCTAAATTGCTTTGAAGAAAAGTATTTATAAATCACTTAAATGTACAGGAATGACATGGAATCTATATTAAGTAACCTATACAGTGTAGGGCTCGTCAGAATTTCACACTGTATCAATGTACAATAAACATCAAATTTTATTATCAAACCAAACTACTTTTGTAAGATCTCAGCATGATCTACAGTCTCCTAAGTGTGATTTAAAATGTGTGTGGTAATTTAGTTCTTCATTCGGCATTATACTATTTATTATTAAGGGGTTGCCACAGCGATGAACTCGCATATTAAACTTGGCCAAGTGTTATGCGTCAGGTGCCCTTCCTAGCACAATCCTCATTCTCTATGGGGCTTGGGACACACTGACTATATGGACAATTTAGAGCAGCCAATTCACCTTAAATACAATTTTTTTGGACTGTGGGCGAAAACCGGACAACCTGGAGGAACCCCATGGAGAGAACATGGAAACCTCAATTCCCAGTGCTTATAGGCGAACATGCTAACCACTAAACTTTTTTTTTTTTTTTTAAGCTACTCATTCTATTAGTAAAGTGTATTATATTATTCACATATTAACACATGAGACTGAATTAGTTGGCATAAAATCAGGGGAAAAAAACAAATTATTTTTCTCACCTGTAATTCAAATCTTACTTCTTAATGTGTTGGTAGCATGATGTCATTACATTTAAACATATCTTGATTCGTGACTACTTTAAATATTTTCAATGGGTTTTAGAATGACCTAGAATACTTTAAGTGAACTAGTTTTGTCTCACTATACAAAGCAGGTATGCATCACAGTTAGTATTGTGTTAAAACATTTCTGAAAAGACCTTTTCAACAGTTTTTGCACCCACTGACACATGGACTGGAGGTCAAGCATGGTGAGTTAGGTCAGTTAAAAATCACTCTGTGGGTGACTGTATAGAAACCTTTTTAATTCTTCTATTTCCAACACACCGTCCAGAGTTTTTCGATCGATCATTTCCTGATGCAGTCCTGATCAGAGATAATGTATTAAAAAAAAAAAAAAACTTTTTTTTTCAATTTCTTTTCTTAATTATGCCCCTACCTTGTGATCACTCTTGGTCATATTTATCATCCCTTAAGTCAGAGCAGTTGGAATGCACACTTAATTATTATAAATAATTTTAATTTATAGACATATATTGTCATTAACACGTATTTTCCTTTTTTATATCAATGCAGGATAACTGGGATGATGAAGAGGAGGAGGAGCAACAGAAGGTGGTGGTGAAAACAGGTACTGTGTAGTGCATTTTAGAGCCTTTAAAATAAAAATTGCTTTGTTAAATAGGCCTGCTGGACTAAAATGCAAACTAAATGACCGTAATATTATGGAATCTGTATTCAGTTCAGTATTATGTACTGTACTATCAAATCAATGCATAATGGCTTTAAAAGCATAGATTTGAAATATAAATAGCATTATTGGCAGCAACATCGGTGGTTAACCACCCTGCATTTAGGTCTGTGCATCTGAGATTATTTCAGTTTTTCCTACAAAACAGCAGTAATTATTTTATGCTCTTCTGCATTAATTTATTGTTGCATACATTTAATAATTTCTAAGCCGCTTCTACTAAACTGGGTTGTAAGGGTCCTGGAGCCTATCCCAGCATTTGAAGGCTAAAATGTAGGGACATACCCAAGCCAAGTTGCCAGTCTATTGCAGGAGATGCTTACACACAGAAAAACAAATTGATTTGTTTTTCATGTAGGGACAATTTTAGATCTCTAATTAACCCAGTAGTAAGTGCTTGGACTGTTGCTCCTGTTTGCTTTGTCTTTAAGTGTGTAATTTATTGGCAGCCCACTACTGCCGCTACTCTGAAGTGAATGTGTATTTTAATCCATGTATTCAGTTAAATTGAAGTTAACTATAAAAATATTGTCACTTTTGTTTTACAATAGAATGAATGACACAAATGAGGAGAGAGATTAATTCTGCTTGAAACCAAAAAGATCCCAATTGCTGGAACAGCTCTAGTGTTCTAGCTCTTTAAGATGCATAATAGACTTCCTTACCCCATAATCTGGGAAAGTGGCTTGGCAAATAAATGAATGAATGACAAATTCATAACATGCTCAGTTTGACACAACAATTTTCTTTTTATATAATTTTTTAAAATGCATTTATTTATAAACTTATTGACCAGTGACTCTGGGTCAACTACAACTTTTTTTCTTGTCTGATTGACTAATAGGATGCAGTCCTATTGTTAACTACTGTATATAATCAAGACAAATGTTTATACCTGTTCATCACTGTTTACCACTATGCAGTGGTTCCCTCTTTTCTTTATCAGACCCTTAAAAATGTAATTTTAACTGTAGCATATAAAAATGTGCTTTGTTTTTTCTTATAGAAGTGAAAGTTTCGGAGAAGAAAAAATTGATCGCTAAAATAAAAGAAAAAGAAATTGAGATGGAAAAAAAGGAGCAGCTTAAGATGAGTGTGAGTATTACCTGACCAAAGATAGTGAGATAAAATCTGCTTTGTAAACTTTTCTGTCTACTGGCTTTCAATAACAACCAACATTGAAGGTAATTTAATATTTATCATAGCTCATTGCCACGGTGGACATTTATATGACTGTAAACAAACGTAGTTGGCGGATTTACATGCTACATGTTGTCGATTGAACTGAGTTTTCACTCTGGCTCATTACTAAGCCAGTTATAATGCAAAGGCACTGCTACAGCCATTACATCCAATAAAGACAAAACCATAATATATTCAATGTTCATTTAGTACGTGTCTTAATTTTGTTGTTAAAAGTAGCTTTGACTAAAAGTTGTTAAACATAAGCTTATAATTAATTTTGTGGAATTATTTATTAATTTTAAAATGAAAATACAAAGTTACTGATAACTACATCGTAGAGATGAAATGGTGTAGTTTATCCTTGTGCAACTTATGCTTACGTTACTGATTCGGCTCATGATCTGATTTTGTTTACTATGTGAAGTTTCCTTTCTATTTCTCTGTTGTGTTAATCTCAGATTTTTAGTTTTTTTCCTTTTTTATTTCAACAGTGTGACAGAACTCTCATTCATCACAATTATTGATGTTTGTCTTCATTTATAGTTACAGGACTCCCAGGCTGATACTGAGCTCACACCTGAGGAGCAGGCAGCAGAAAAATTACGATTACAGCATCTACAAGAGGAATCAGACATGGCGCTAGCATGTGAAGCATTTGGTAAGAACCCACCAGCTGTATTTTGTGAAGACTGGGGACATTATTGCAGTGTTGCTAGCATTGGACGGACATGCACACTCACACCGGCTTAAATTTTATAACATAGACACCTGTGTTGTATAATCTTTAAATGTTTGACCGTGACATTAAAATAATGTTTTTATTTTTTTTCTCCGCCTCACATTGTCTTGATCTAAAACAATGTTAATGTTTGTATGCAGGTGTTGAAGCAGTTACCACAAATAGTGCCTCGGGAATTGAAGCCATGTGTCCCTCAACTAAGGAAGACTTTATCGTTTTTGAAAAAATGCTGAGAGACAAAATATCACAGTCTGAAAAGTCGACCCATTATTCCAGTTTTTTAGAGTCGCTGTTTCGAGAGCTCTGTATTTCATGTAAGTACTCGCCCCCCCCCCCCTGTTGTTTTATGATTATCTGTCAACTTCTTTTAGCTTTGATTATTATGCTGCTTTATTTTCATAATCGAGCAATTCTTAAGCCAAATGTAAAGTTTTGACTTGCATTCGTCATATGTTATAAACTTACTGTGTAGTTAATCTAACTTCATTATAAACTTTGAAGTGTGCAGTTGTAGTATTATTCACATCACCTGACGCTGACCGCTGTGTGAGAATTCTGTTTGAAAATGCTGTCCATTTACAAGGTTTTTTAACTTGACATTTAATTCCTGGTTTAGTAATTAATATCTCAGACTGTAACATCCGATGATGTAGTCGCTGATCTTCACTGTAAACTCAGTCTAGTGTAGTATGTTTGTTTCTAGGCAACAAACTAAGCAACCAGAAAACCCGAGTACTTGAAGAACGAAATAAGTGATTAAGTAAACAAAAAAACCTAATCTATCATGTTTTTTTTTCTCTTAAACCAATGGTTGTTTTTGAGCAGTTGTATAAAAGCAATAGAAGTCTGAACATTGTGTTATTGAGTTATCATGCAAATTAAGTATTTTGATCTTGGATTAAAGTGGAGCTGCTCAGAAAATGAAGTCAAATCTTATTTGCAGAGTCATTTATCCAAAAAATATTGCATTGCAGATCATCTGTTTACCTCACAGAACAAACATCTCCCTACTGAGAAACAAGTGATACTGTTTTGTGTTGTCATGTAAACACATTACAGACTTTAACGGAATGTGAAAATGTTTGTGGATTAATCTTGATGTTCGCTCTGACTGATGTCATGATGCCAGTTTAAATCACGTCATTTGCTAAGCTGAGTTTTGACAGTGTGTAGCTATATATATTATATTGCTCAAACTAATAAAGGAAATGCTTAATTAACACATCTTAGATCTCAATGAATGAAATATTTCATTTGAAAATCTTTAGTTAGTAGATAGTGGAATGCGTTAAGAATGAAGTTACTTAAAAATGATCAATGTAAATCAAAATTATTATTCCATGAAGATCTGGATTTGGAATCCTACTCAAAATCAAGTGACTGGCTGATCCAACTTTTGTGGAAATTCCTCAAGACAAGTTTAAATGGCTCAGTAGTGTGTGTGTCCTCCACGTGCATGTGTGACCTTCCTATAACACCTGGACATGCTCCTAATGAGGTGCCACAGGTGGCATTGATGTGCCATCCTGAATAAGCTGCACTACCTGAGCAACTTGTGTGGGTTGTAGACACCACCTCATGCTAC
>JAOUQT010016078.1:0-11976 GCA_025769995.1 Xyliphius kryptos | reverse complement strand
CAGCAATAGCCTTGAGACACACACACTGTATTTCTAAGTATCCAAATTATCGGAATCCAATCACGTCAAGTCTTTTGGATCTTGCTTTGTGCACTAGTGTGCAGTCATGTTGGAACAGGAATTGGCCCCCTCCATCAAACTTTACACTGAACAAGCTCCATATGGTATACATGGAGGTGGGGGATACTGAAATCTGACCATAACAGTCTACGCAATTAGTCTTCATTCCATTGCATAAGAGAGGTGACTTGCTTCAGAGCAGCAAATACAGGATTATTGAACTGGTCTCACATGGTAGCAAGATCCTGTCATGAGTGATCCTAAGCTTGAAAAAATTATTCTAAGCTTAAGAAAAAATATCTCAGAGATAATTTTAACATAGTCTACTTGGCCACAGTAACAAAAGTAGTGACGAACACTGATGACATAATTGAGATCAGTCGAAGGAAGAAGGTTGGAGCCAGTGGACACTTTCACATATTTGAGATATAGAGTAACAAATGTTGTGGATTGTGCTGGTGAAGTGAAGTGAAGCATGGCATCGGGTAATGGACAAATTGCCAAAAATATGGAAAAACAAGTCATTTAACACCATCAAGCTGTGACTAATGAAAGTCTTGGTCTGGCAAGAAGCCACATATCAATGTGAAGCCTGTACACTAAAAACATAGGAAAAAAGATGTAGATCTCATAGCCGATGATGACCATTGAACAATCCTAAAAGATGGCCAAATCAGAAAAGTAGTGAAACACACAATCACACGAGCTACATTAATAAAGGCATGTGATGAGGAGCCCTCATGGCAGCATTGACAGCTTTGTCTTACAGAATATGAAGGATCTGTTTGTGTGTATCCAGTCACGTTGACTGGAGAACAGTAATTGGGGAGAAGAAAAGAACCCAAAAGGGCGAATAAACCAAAAGAAATAGGAAATACAATTGCAGTGTATTAACCCACAGAGATAAAGCTGCACTTGAGTAAATGGAATATTGGCACAATGCAGCTTTGGAGAAATGATATACAATACATAATTATGAAATTTAAATAAGGTTAATTTTTACACAATGAACAATCCGGATGGTGACAGAGTCAAGGAAAAACTCCCTGAGATGAAGACGAAGAAACCTTGAGAGATTCCCAACTTTTGGGTAAGGAGTAGAGGCAGTCATATTTCTGGTCTTTAAAAAGTTTTAATAATGCTATTCAAAAGTTCTCATTTAAATCTTGACTCTTCAATATTGCTAGCCACTTCAAGGCCATTAACTAAAAGGTGATGGATATTTTAGTCAGTTACAGAGGTAACATTTCTAATCATTTCTTAATTATCATATTAATCAGTTAAGGTGCCCAGGTTATCACACTTGATTTTATACCCTTAATAATTCTATCAATCCAGTGATTCTGTCCTGATTTTAATTTAACTTTTTTTTCAACAGTGTCATCCTACATGTTGGCTATTACCAACAAGTACTGCTGAGAACTCAGCTATAAAGCATGCAAGCGTGGGTACGCACACACCCGATCACACAAACTAGTCACAAAGAGTGTCTCAAGGCTGTTGCTGCAAAGAACAGTAGATGCCTCAAAAACAAAGCATGTCGTGAGTCTAGAACTAGAAATAGAGCACTTCCACTGTTTCTTTTATTCCTCTCTGTCACACCGCTTAACTGTACAATAATGGCTGCCTTGTAACAATAGGCTTCTATTTCAAAAAAATCCAAAAGAAGATGAATATGCTTCCATTCATTTGCTTCTTTTGTAATTTTAGTGAGCTTTGTTGCAAATTACACACATATACATAATATATGTACATGCTCACATATTTGATCATTTATCATTCATTCATTCATTTGTCTTTAGTACTTTATGCTGTTCAAGTTTACAGTAGATCTTTGGTGCACTGGGCAGAAGGTGGGAAAACACCTTGGTCAGGCCATCACAGTGTAACACACACACAAACACACCTCTAACATGTTTCGCAAGGTAGGAGGAAACAGGGGAAATTCACAGAAACATTAACAAATGTTCAGGATCAAACCAAAGAGCCTGGAACTAAAACCCAAAATCAGAAAGTGATGGGACAGCACTTTGGAAAGCACTGTAGCTATAAATTATTACTTTTACCCTAATCATGAATTATGAATATAAATGTTCTATATTTTTGCTAATATATGACCTAAAATATCATCAGATTTTCACACAAGCCCTAAAATTAGATAAAGAGAACCAAGTTAAACTAATCAGACAATAATATTATACTTGGCCATTTATTAATTGAGGAAATGGATCTAATATTACATATTTGTGAGTGTCAAAAGTAAGTGAACCTCTAGTATTATCAGTTAATTTGATGGTGTAAGTAGAGTCAGGTGATTTCAGTCAATGGGATGAAAATCAGCTGTGAGTATTGGAACCCTGTTTTATTTGAAGAAAAGGGATCTATCAAAATCTGCTCTTCAGAACAGTTTATGGAAGTACATCATGGCATGAACAAATGATATTACTGAGGACCACATAAAAAGATTTGTTGATGCTAATCAGGCTGGAAAAGGTTACAAAACCATCTCTACACAGTTTGACTCTACAGTTAGACAGATTGTCTATAAATGGAGGAAATTCAAGGCATTCTCTCCAAGAGTGTTTAAACAACAAAGATCACTCTAAAGAGCAAGGCATGTAATAGACTGTGAGGGCACAAAGGACCCAGGGTAAATTCGAAGCAACTAAAGGTCTTCCTTACATTGGCAAATTAAAGTTTGCTAAAAATCACATGAACAATCCAGAAGGCTGTTGGAAGAATATACATATAACCAAACAGAACTTTTTAGTTTAAATGATGTTTAGAGAGATTTGCATTTTGTTTAGAAACACACTGCATTCCAGCATAAGAACCGTATCCTATCTGTAAAACATGGTGGTGGTGGTATCATGGTTTAGGACTGTTTTGCTGCATCCAGGCCAGGACGGCTTGCCATCATTGGTGGTGATTATATCAGAGAGTTCTAAAGGAAACTGTTAGGACATCTGTCATGAACTGAATTTCAAATAACCATGGGCCATTCATCAAGACAATGACCATAAGCACATAAGTCAGGGGGTCACACAAGATACTGAAAGCAAAGGTTCACATACTCTTGCCACTTACAAATATGTAATATTTCAACATTTTCCTCAATGAACAAATTACCAAGTATAACATTTTCATCTCATTTGTTTAACAAGTTTCTCTTCATCCGCTTTTAGGACTTGTGTCAAAATCTGATGTTGTTTTAGGTCATATTTATGCAGAAATATAGGAAGGGTTCTAAAGGGTTCATTAACTTTTAAGGACCACTGTATGTAAGGTTATTCAAGAAAGTCTGGATGTAGTAAAGGTGTTGAGATAACTGAAGAATGTGACACTTGTATTCTGTACATACATTTCTAATTCAGAATTGCCTTTGCTGCATCAGCGTGTGCTCATATGTGCTCTTGTGCTTATTGTGTCTAAGCCCTTAGTGCCCTCTTAAATGCCCTCTGACAGATCAATTACAAAATGTGTTTTTCAGTTCAATATTGCAACGAATACGGATGCTCAATATATAAGACAATAAGTACTCAGACGGTGTTGTTTTACATTAGGTTACTGTTATAAACATAGACACATGGGATTGGGGTACTAAATTATTGTCATTTAAGACCTCTGCTGCATCAAGATATGCAATATAAGTCTGTCTTATGCAAAAAGGAAGCAATATATTCATTTTGTTAAAAAAAAACTCTAGCAAGATCACTGGGTCTTAAGCCTAAGAAGAAATAAAAGACAATGGAAATGTTTTCTGTGGTAAATCAGTTAGTTTTGAATGAGATGTTTCAGCTGGTTTTGGGTCAAAATGGACATAATCTGTGATGCTATGTGGTGCATCAGTGCCCACATCATGGTTGATCTGCATATATTGTATGTGAGTTCACCATTGATACATGATATTTGGAGAGATCCTGTATACTGTCTATTTCAGCAGAACTATGCCAGGCCTCATTCTACACAAGTTTAAACAATGAGGCTTTGTAAACATAGAGCGTGTGCTTGACTTATCTGCCTGAAGTTCAAATGTTTCTCATATTTAAAATGTATGGAATGCATCATGAACAAATGTATTAGTGAATATAGACTTCTGAGCAGCTTAAGTCTTGTGTACAACAACTTACAAACTCAGCGTATGAATAAGAATAATTAAAAAGATGTGTGGTGTCATACAGTGATTGCTGTGTTTTTGTGTTCTCTATATATTTAACAAATGGGTTCATCATTGAACTTACTGAAAACATTTGTCCTTTGTCTGTTAAATACATAAAAAGTTCACACACACACACACACACACACAGGCTAATATTTCACTGGAACGCCTTAAACTTTGATTACAGCCAATATTCACTTTTGCATCTTTTCCACAAGTTTCTGTAATGTCTCAAAAGTTATTTGTCCAGAGTTGCTTTAATTTTTCCCCAAGACCTTGCATTGATGATGGGATATTTGGACCATGATGCAACATCTCCTACAGCAGATGTCTGTGGTGGCCTATGAGTGAAAATGATGTCTCATGTTCCCTGAACAACTCTTTGACAATATGAGCCCAATGAATACTTGCATTGTCATCTTGGAATATGCCTGTCCAATTCGGGAAACAAAAAATCCATTGATGGAATACCTGGTCATTCAGTATATTCAGGTGGCCAGCTGACCTCATTCGTTTAGCATATAACATTGTTGATCCTAGACCTGACCAACTGCAACAACTTCAGATTGTATTGCCCCCACAGGCTTGTACAGTAGGCAATAGGAAACAGGGTAAATCTGGATTTAGCAGACACGTGACCTTCTTCTGTTGCTCCAGAGTCCAACTTTATGCTCCCTAGCAAATATTTTTAGCCATTTTTGCCAGTTAGCCTCACCGAAAGAAATTCCCTTCGCATTTTGTATGGGCAAATACTCCTACTTTCACTTTTAAGCATTTCAAATGATTTGATTTGATTTCCCTCCAGATACAATTTTTTTTCGACCACATTCCTTCCTCAAAGATGGCGTTTCCCCACTGTCCTTCCACTTTTTAAAAGCTCTTAACCTGATTTTACTAGTCTCCCAAATCTCTTTATATGTTTTCTATGCTAAATAGATGCCAGTAATTATATTATATTTATATATTTTCTATGACCACAGGATGTGTCTTTCAACATGATTGTTTCAATTAGGGTTAAATAACATTTTTTTCCGTCTTTCAGCTTTCCATGCCAGCACTTTTCAAAACAAGTCACTGACATTATGTTTCTGGAGCATGTTTTAGCATCTATGTTCCATCACAGGAAAACTTAACCAAACACAAAAATAAACAGTCCCAAACATCACTGATCAAACAACAGGTTTTAAAAATCAGTGTTAGTTACGTTTGCCTCATATGCATTTCTATTTTTGTTCTGAAAAGCATCCTGACGACTTCATCAGAAAATTCACCCTTTGCAGCTTCAACTCTTCTGGGAAGGCTGTCCACAAGGTTTAGGAGTGTGTTTATGAGAATTTTCGACCATTCTTGCAGTAGCGCAAATGTAAAGTTACACATTGATGTTAGACGAGAAGTTTTCCGCTATAATTCATTCCAAATATGGGATAAGGTCAGATTCAGGATTCACACCAGACTCTGTCATCCATGTCTTTGTGGACCTTACTTTGTGCACTGGTGAACAGTCATGTTGGAAGCGGAAGGGGCCAGTTCCAAACTGTTCCCACAAAGTTGGGAGCATGGAATTGTCCAAAATGTCTTGGTATGCTAAAGCATTCATACACCTATGGCCATGGAAGCGATTGGAACACCTGATTCTTATAATTTGGATGGGTGAGCAAATACTTCTGTAAATATAGTGTATATAAACAAAGTGGTCATAATTATGAAAATACAAAGTTATCAGGTTTCAAAACCATGTTATTATGTAGGATGCACATGCTTTTATATAATTTTTCTATGAATCAGTGTTCTGAGGAATGTCTTTATGGCTGATCTCTCCAAATATGTTGCAGTAATACATAAGAGAATGAGTGAAAGACTCGCTTTAGATTTTTAAATTAGACAGAGAGAGATTTTCCACTAACCCCTGCTCACAGCACACTGTTCTATTAATGAAAGTTTTCTGCTCCAAATAGATTTTCCCTACTCTATCAGCCTAAAGTGGCTGATCATGAAAAAAAAAATGAATGGAAATTTGACAAGATTATTAAGTTTAAGTTTATTAGGTTTATGGTTTCTTCTCCTTATGGCCAGTTAAAAAAGAATATAGTACCAGGGCACTTGGCACTGTATGTTATCTGATTCTAACAGAGGTGTGCAGATGAGTCTGAAAAATAAATTCATAAAATATGGAATAAGATTGATGTTGTCAAGTCATGTCATACACCAGAGGGAACAACAGAATTGAGGGTTCTCTGAGACATTAAGACATTCAAAAATATCAGTTTATCAACACTCTAATGGTATCTAATGGTACCGGCTGTTGAAGGGACAGGAACATAGCAGACAGTGTATATTCATGAATATTTCAGATCAGTAGTAAATGTAAACTGTCCATACATGATAAGTCATGAATATGCTGTATATATACAATACAGAATGATATATTGTATCTATTAGTATATTCATGCTTTTCTAGATTTGTTAAACTACTGTTGTGATCTTTTATTAGAGAGTAGATTTAAGAATATCCGGACATTTATAAAGAAATTATTATTTATGATGGCTGAATTTACTACTAAACAGATGCTGAACAATTATATACAGAAATTAGAAATGCAACATTCATTAATTGCATTTGGCCTTTTTTATTAAGGGTGAAAAAATCCTCTGCATGCCATTAATTGTAGTTGTGGCTTGACTGGAACCCATTCTCATATTTTATAGATAATGATCTCTTTATTGTATCACTATGATAAATCACATTTGCTACTCCCCAGCGGTGGGTATGGAAAGTATTCAGACCCTTTTAAATGTTTTACTATTTGTTTCATTGTAGCCATTTTCTAAAATAATGAATGTTTATTTATTTCTCATCAATATACATTTAGCATCTACATTTAAAAAAAAAAGAAAATTTGAAATATCACATGGTAACATGTATCCCTTTGTTCAGTATTGAGTAGAAGCACCCTTTTGAGATAGTATAGCCATAAGTCTTCTTGGGAATGATGCAACCCTAACCCTAACCCTAACCCCTAACCCCTAACCCTAACCCAAAGTTTTTCACACCTGGATTTGGGGATCCTATGCCATTCTTCCTTGCATATCCTCTCCAAGTCCATCCGGTTACTATTGTTCCGTCCAGGATATCTCTGTACTTGGCCGCATTTATCTTTTCTTCAATTGTAAGTTCTCCTGTCCCTCAGCAGAAAAACACCCCATAGCATGATGCTGCCACCACCATGTTTCATTGTTGGGATTATATAACACAGCTGGACTTCAATTAAAGAGTAGAATTATCTTAAGGAGGATCAGAAGAAATGGCCAGCATGTGAGTAAATATAAGTGTGTAACAGCAAAGGGTCTAAATACTTATTACCATGTGATATTTCAGTTTTTCTTTATAAATGTGCAAAAATGTCTGTTTTTTCTGTGAAGATGGGGCGCTGAGTGTTCATTAATAGAAATAAAATGAACTTTTTTGATTTTAGCAAATAGCTGCAATGAAACAAAGAGTAAAACATTTACAAAACAATTAATCACATTTAACATTAAAAAGGTATGTTAACAGACCTGGCATAGGCAGTGATAGATGATACCAAACAACCATCCAACAAACAAAAATTGAAAACACTAGCAAATAATACAAATAGAAAAATAATTCTTCTATTTTACGCCCAGCAACTCTTGGTGCAAGTGCAACAGCGAACCCATGACACACTGAGTGTCACTTTTGAGACACAGATTAACCTAGCATAAATGTCTTTGGGGCAGCAAGCTTTTGCAAGAGGAAACTTGAGCACCCGGAGAAATCCCACGCAAACACAGAGATTATACAAACTTCACACAAAATATTTCCCAAGTCCCTCCACATGGGGAGTGTCCTTTTTGCTGTGAGGCAACAGCACTACCCACTGTGCCACTGTGCCGCTCCATACCAGACATAAGGAGATACCAGATATAAAGGTTTGTGATAATAATTCTCATCTAGCCCAGGCAGAGCTTGTGATAAATGTTGTCGATGATGGGTAACTGGGTGCCCAATGGACTGCTTTGCAGACATATTTATTCCTGCATTCCAAAGACATGTATTCTAGGAATGTGTGTATTACTGTGATTGTGTGTGCCCTATAATGGACTGGCACTCTCTATAGGGTTGTTCTTGTAGTGGATAAGAAAAAAAAAAGTTAATAAATAAATATATTAACTGACCTCATCTAATGCCAAGAGACCACAGTTTATAAGCATATCAAAATCATTATAGCTTGGGACTGCACAATAAATAATGTATATGTATCATTTTTAATAATAACCCATGAACTGAAATAATATGCCAATACAAAAACATAGCATAGTAAAAGTATATAGGTTATGTATTATTATGCAGCAATAAACCTGGCTCAGCTTGTGGTAGGCATCATTAATGGAGAGTTTGATTGGATTCTTATCGATTAACAAAAGTGTATTGAGTGGTAGTTGGGAGATGAGGCACAATTAAAAAGGCGTGCAATGTTGGATGGTATGTAGTCAGTAATTTGCCACTCACACCAAGGGTCAGAATATTTGAAGTGATCTTAATTTCATTGTTTTTAACAGTGTCTAGGCTTTGAGACATTTGCATGTTGACTCTGACTGAGCTGAAGTCTTACCGGTCTCCATCTCTATCCGTCTTACCGCTTCTCTTGATTGGAGCAGGAATTTAACTTATCTGTTCATCCTGTGCTTCTGTTTTAAAGAAACATATAAAGAAGTGCAGAAATTAATTGGCTGCTCAGTTATTTATGGTTTAAAATGTTAAAACAAATAAAACACATAATATGAAACTAAATACTACCATTGTATAGATCATAGAATAACAAGAATTATTTATGAAGAAACCTTCATAAAGTACCATGGCTGAATCAAAGACGTGATGAAAATTTTTGCTGAAGAACACACTAACCGGCATAAAGAGAAGAAGCACAACATTCTATTGAAATATGAGAGCTAGATTGTTCTTATTGGGTCTTAAGGCTCAGTTCAGCTTTTAAAATAAATATGCAGATACTGCTATTTTTTTGAAAAGCCTGCTTATATATTTTTTTATTCATTTTTTATTTAAAATCGAGATAAAGGATTCAAATACAATTCAATAGTGACCTAAAAAAATGGATTAATAAATATCAACTCCACACAATAATATCCCGGGTCGCAGCAAACCCAGGATCTTATTGCTATGAGGCTACGGCACTATCCAAAGCTTCACTGTGCTGCCCCACCAATTTCTACGAGTAAAAATGTAATTATCAATATTAAATATTGAAACTTTCCTAATTATTATTTCCTAAGCATCTTTCCAAAAGCTTTCCAGGGTCACTGCCTGGGGAGCTGCCCTGAATCCAAAGATTTGGTAAGTGTACAACATGCATAGACAGCTTTTGCTCTTTTCATCTTGAATATTACTTGCATATCCGCCTGCCAACCATGCTGGTGATGACATATTCTTACTGCACTTTACTCATATCCGTGTTTTATTCCACTTATCTCACTTTAAAGCAATCAATGAACTGAGCTAGTCAGTGAATCGGCAGTAAAGGGAGGATTATCACTTCCATATTCAGGCAGAATTATCAGAGATGTGGTTTATAATGTAAAGACGTGGTGTAAAAAAATTATATGGTTCTACTTGCCTGATGTGAAAATGATGACACATGATAAGCCCCCTCCAAAAGACTTACTGCAAGTGTTGGAGAATGTACTGTATATACACTATATTTCCAAAAGTATTTGCTCACCCATCAAGATTACCAGGTGTTCCAATCACTTCCATGGCCACAGGTGTATGAATGCTTCAGCATACGAAGACATTTTGGACAATTCCATACTCCCAACTATGTGGGAACAGTTTGGAGTTCTTCCAATATGACTGTGCACCAATTCACAAAGCAAGGTTCATAAAATGTTCTTTACTCTTTAGAAAAAAACAATGATGGTACTTCTTTATAGTCCATACTCTAATTATTAAATAAGGTCTTATAGAGTGTTGCCAATCATTTTAATGATTTAGAGATATAAGTACATTATACATGTATGATTAATTAATTATAAATTATTTAAAAAATCAAAGCCTTTGAATATTTCATAAACACATTCATTAGAACATTTAATACTTATATATTTACTTGTAAAAATGTAAATATTACACGTAAGAATTACATTTTCATTAGTAAAAATTACATTTTTACTAGTAAAAAGTTAATTGTTATAAGTCATTTTTATTTTGATATCAAGAAAATGTGATTAAAAGATAAACTGGCTGTCCAAATATGCCATACTACGGTAAAAGTTTTCTAATTGAGATACAGATATCGGTAATTCATATTTCCACTAGTGGAAATTGAATTGTTGATATGAAGAATGAAAACTGTGAGAAATTATTTGTAGGTATCTTTAATTAGAATTGCTACTAGACAATATTACAATGTGAATATGTTGTCTTGCAATTCTAACAACTCAATTTGTGATTGTTGATATCTACATTGCTCATTATTGCTACTTATTAAATGTTAAAATGGCTTTCTATAGAATCGTGCAGAAGTTTAATTAAAGCCCATACTGAATGAAACTGGTTTGAATGAGACTGGTTTAAACCCTTCAGTTTAGTTTCTGGCACATGGCTTAACATTGAAAAGTATATGTACAATAAAAAATGTAGGCTTTGTGACAAAGACTGTAGTTTGATATACTTTATCTGTAAATGCCAATCAATGACAGCTTGATTAAGCCATATTTGCTAAATAATGCTAATTAAATTTTTTTGTTTAAGTGTGAGAATAGACAAACAAAACACTTCCCTGGCCCAGTGCAACTCAAATTGCTACTATAATTTGTAGATAGTCACGTAAAAAAAAAAAAAAGACAGTCACACAGTATTGACACCAATTATAGGAGCAGGGTTTTTCTCCCTAGTAGTTGCTATATAACGAGCAGTTTTGCTGAAATTATTGGCGGGTCAACACGGTCTATGTCTAGTGCTGTTACCTGGCCTTGCTGAAAGTGTTTAGTTCAGTTGTGCTATGTCTAATTACTTGCCTGGACTTGTTGTGGTAATGCGTGGGTATATATTGCTATGTTTTATGTCTTATGTACTTTTAGTGTCTAGTTATCCTGTCTAGCCAAGTCTGTGTGTAGTCACAAATTTGTGTTTTACATTTCATGTACGGATAGGACATTTTTATAGACATTGGTCAAGTTTATGTTTATTTACATCTTGTTTTTTGTTATGTTTCAGAACAAAGTGGAGTATTGGGGAACACCAGAGACTTCCGAGACTTCCGAGTTTTTGTCCATGTACCTTCTGAGTGTTACCCATTTTGTGTTTACCTTTTCCTGTGATGTATTCTTCCCACACTCTGTGCCTGTTGTGTTTGTTTCAAGTATGCAAAATAAAACTTCCATTGTTTCATTTTAAATCCGTGTGGGGTTATAAGAGATCTAGGCTGCAGTTTAATGTATCAATCCAAACATAAGTTTAAGTTGATTGTTTGGTAGTCCTGCTGTAAACCAGTCATTAGAGAGGACAAGACAGTGTATTTCTAGTGCTGGTCCCAAGCCCGGATAAATGGTGAGGGTTGCGTCAGGAAGGGCATCCGGCATAAAACATTTGACAAAAATTAAAATGCGTGTTACTTATTGTTACTTCATACCGGATCGGTCGCAGCCCGGGTTAACAACGACCGCCACCAGTACTGGCGGCAAGCAGGGTACTGGCGGAAATTGGGCTACTGTTTGCCGAA